>ML664186.1:10440391-10637866 GCA_007570785.1 Antilocapra americana | reverse complement strand
AAGAACTAAAGAGCCTCTTGATGAAAGGGAAAGAGGAGAGTGAAAAGTTGGCTTAAAACTCAACATTCAGAAAACTAAAATCATGGCATCTGGTCCCATCACTTCATGGCAAATAGATGGGGAAGCAATGGAAACAGTGAGAGGCTTTATTTTTGAGGGGCTCCAAAATCACTGCAGATGGTGACTGCAGCCATGAAATTAAAAGATGCTTGTTCCTTGAAAGAAAAGCTACAACCAACCTAGACAGCATATTAAAAAGCAGAGATATAACTTTGCCAACAAAGTACCATCTAGTCAAAGCTACGGTTTTTCCAGTAGTCATATATGGATGTAAGAGTTGGACTATAGAGACAGCTGAACATCAAAGAATTGAAGCTTTTGAACTGTGGTGTTGGAGAAGACTCTTGAGAGTCCCTTGGACTGCAAGGGGATCCAACCAGTCCATCCTAAAGGAGATCAGTCCTGAACATTCACTGGAAGGACTGATGCTGAAGCCAAAACTCCAATACTTTGGCCACCTGATGCAAAGAACTGCCTCTTTGGAAAAGACCCTGATGCTGAGAAAGATTGAGGGTGGGAGGAGAAGGGGATGATAGAGGATGAGATGCTTGGATGGCATCACTGACTCTATGGACATGAGTTTGAATAAAGTGCCAGAGGTGTTGATGGACAGGGAGGCCTGGCGTGCTGCAGACCCTGGGGTCGGCAAAGAGTCAGACACAACTGAGTAACTGAAATGACTAAACTGGCAAGATGTTAGGTCAACATGAATTTTCCTTTAAAGTCCAAGAAGGAAGCATTGGATGGAACTGATGTACAAGAAGAGATGCATGTGAGTGTCAATCAAGAGAAGTACTCCAATAAGGAAAAGACAGAGAAAACAAATGCAGGCTCCAAATAGGAGCCCCAGGTCAAAGTGGCAGAAAAGAAGACTCAGACCCTGGGAATGGATTTGTGACTCTGCCCCTTCACACAAAGACATCTCTAGCAGTCCCTCCATGAGTCACAGCAGTGATTAATTTATGGACAGAATGCTGACACCTCTCCCAATGATGCCAGAATTACCAGTCCATAAAGAACTCTCACAGTGGGGACAGACCCATAAACAGAAATAGGAGAAAAGTACAGAAGCAGTACATCTAGAATCACCCAGAAAGGGGGATAATTGATTCCCCCTAGAGAAGCTGAATCTTCCCACTGAAGGAATCTCCTGGGGAAAGCAAAAATTAGCCAGATAGGAAAAGGTGAAAGGGCTTTTTAAAAAAAAATGATTTATTGAATACAATGTTTAAAGTGTACAACAAAGTGATTCAGTTATATGTGTGTGTGTGTGTGTGTGTGTGTGTGTGTGCGCACACTAAGTTGTGACCAACTGTTTGCGACACCATGGACTAAAGCCCTCCAGGCTCCTCTGTCCATGGAATCTTCCAGGCAAGAATACTGGACTGGGTTGCCATTTCCTTCTCTAGGGGATCTTCCCGACCCAGGGATCAAACCCATGTCTCTTGTACCTCCTGTATTGGCAGGCAAATTCTTTTCCACTGTGCCACTTGGAAAGCATATATATATGGAAAGTGTATATATATTTATATATATATATATATATATGGAAAGCATATATATATATATATATATATATATATATATATATGGAGAGCATATACACACACACATAAATATATATGTATTCTTTTTCAAATCCTTTTCCATTATAGGGCTTCCCCAGTAGCTCTGCTGGTAAAGAATCTGCCTGTAATACAGGAGACCCTGGTTCAGTTCCTGGGTCAGGAAGATCTGCTGGAGAAGGGATAGGCTACCCACTCCAGTATTCTTGGGCTTCACTGGTGGCTCAGCTGTTTAAGAAACCACCTGCAATGTGGGAGACCTGGGTTTGATCCCTGGGTCAGGAAGATCCCCTAGAGAAGGGAAAGCCTACCCATTCCAGTATTCTGGGCTGGAGAATTCCACAGACTGTATAGTCTACAGGGTTGCAAAGAGTCGGACATGACTGACTGACTTTCACTATTCATTATAGGTTATTATAAGATATTAGGGTTTCCCTGGTGGCTCAGCTGGTATAGAATCTGCCTGCAATGGAGGAGACCTGGGTTTGATCCCTGGGTTGGGAAGATCCCCTAAAGAGAGGAAAGGCTACCCACTCCAGTATTCTGGCCTGGAGAATTCCACAGACTCTGTGATGTCACAAAGAGTAGGACACGACTAAGTGATGTTCACTTTCACTTTCACTTACCAATAAGATATTGTGTATAGTTCCCTGGGCCGAATAATAGGTCCTTGTTGTTTACCTGTTTTATATATCGCTTAATCCCAAATCTCTAATTTATCCCTCTCCCCCCACTCCCCTATGATAGCCATATGTCTGTTTTCTATGTCTGTGAGTCTATTTCTGACAGATGGAAGTACAAGTTCAAGTAAATATGCTCATGAACAATAGAGGGTAGAAACAGAGGTGATCATCAAACTCTGGGCAGATTCAAAAGGATCTTGGTTTTCCACTTGTCCTAAGAGCAGCTGCTAACATTTATTCCAATCTGACTCTATGTCAGGGGCCCTGCTAAGCATGTACATTATTTTATTTAAGTACTTATGAGCACCTTAAAAACTGAGACAATGCAATACAAAGGCAACAAACACACATCCTATAGGAGGGATGGGAACTCGCTCGTCCTGAGAGCAGGATGAGTTATTCTGCAGAGCAGGGATTTGAAAATGGATTTTCAGGAAGGACAATGATACCCTTGGTGCCACTCTCAGAAGCGGAGTCGGCATTTCACCATCCTGATATTTGTTAATTAGCGTGCAAGTTAATGTCATCTTCTCCCCTGACACCAGGAGAAGGCAGGGGAAATGGACACAGTGCTCAGGTTCACAGATACAGCCTGGTTTTGAGTTCCCCAATGCCACACTCCCGTGCTCTGCAAAGAGGCAAAGTGGAGAAATTGACTTTCTGAGCCGTGGGAGCTGGCAAGTGTTCAATAAGTCAGCTGTCAGCGTAGGGTCCCTTGCAGGCTCCGGAATTTCAATTTCAAAGTACAAGAGATTGAAGTCTTGAAACACAAGATCATCAAACACTAATGATTCCTGAATTCTGCTAGGGGCGTGGAAGCAGGTGAGAAACAGTGGCTTTTGAAAGGGTACACAGGGGCGGGTAACATGGCTCACCCTGGATTAATTCTGTAGGCGTTGAGAAGAGAAGAAGGAGCTTGAATGTGAGGGGTGGGCTGCCTGAGACAAGGGGAAAGATGTTTCAGAGATGTGAGGCGGTCTCATCTGTACTTACTCCCGCTTTCATCACCACCGCTCCCTGGCCAGAGAGGTGCCTCCCCAAAGAGAAGGCAGAATCACTAAAAAAGGCAGGCGACTCACAGTGAGAATGGAATTCAAGTTGTCTACTGGGAAGACAAAGGTTTATTTCATGAGATATGTTTTCCAGACTCTAAGCCTGAGCTCTAGGCTTCCCAGGTGGCGCTAGCGGTAAAGAATCCGCCTGCCAATGCAGGAGGCACAAGAGACCTGGGTTCGATCCCTGGGTTGAGACGATCCCCTGGAAGAGGGCATGGCACCCCACTCCAGCATTCTTTCCTGGAGAATCCCATGGACAGAGGAGCCTGGCAGACTACAGTCCATTGGGTCGCAAAGCATTGGCCACAGCTGAAGCAACTTGGCACATATGAGCAGGCAAAATGGAGTTATGGTGACAGAAATCAGAAGAGCAGTGACGCTTAGGGGGCTATGAAAGGTAACTGGTGCCTGGAAACAGTCATGATGGAGCTTTCTTGGGCGATGATAAGCAGGTTTTCTGTATTCATCTCGGTGGCAGTTACATGGGTGAATACATATACAGAAACTTATCAAGATGAAAAATTAAGATTTATACCTCCCCACTGTAGAAATTTTACCTTCATGCAGAGTGTCCTGGCTTGACAATAAATTATGTGGTCATTCTATTCAAAGGAGATTCTTTTTCAGCAGAAATCTGAGCAGATGTCATACTTCCTATGGGTGTGTTCAGCCCAGAGGGTAAACTTTTCCCCATTCTCTATTTTATGGACTGCGCAGTGCTTCAAGGGTCCATAAATAAGGTCCCCATTGCCAATGCACAGTCTCTAATTTTATATTCAAGTTATTTCATAAGCAGGTATATAAATCTGTGTGTGAAGCTTTTTGCTTCATCAAATACTTATATTGCAGAAAAGACTTATCATTTTCTCCTTTAGGGCAAAGCATCTAATAACATATGGGCTTCCCAGATGGCACAGTGGTAAAGAATCCACCTGCTAATGCATGAGACACCAGAGACATGGGTTCAATCTCTGGGTCGGGAAGAATCCCCAAGAGTAGGAAATGGCAACCCACTCCAGTATTGTTGCCTGGAGAAGTCCATGGACAGAGAGTCTGGCGGGCTATAGTTCATGGAGTCTCAAAGAATTGGACATGACTGAGCACATACATACACACATCTGATGACATAACCCATCCCTCTGCCCTGTCTTCCTCATCGTCTTTCCCTAGATGATGAGAAGCTACATGGAGCCAGGTCCATCCGAAGCTCCACCTCTGAGAACGGAGAGACGTCAGGTCCCTATATTTGGACTTTATGTGTATCTGATGTCCTCTAACATTTATTCCTTGGATAAGCTGACATCTCCCCAGATCACAATCAGGAACATCTCTTGAAACAGTCATACTAAGAAGTTTCAGTGGAAGTTTAGGTTGCTTAAGGGTTAAAAAAAAATGCCAGCCCTTCCCTTTCTACTTCTCCCCACCCCTACTCTCTCACCTGTGCAGAAGGCAGCTACCATTCTCCCCAAACAGTTCAGGGAAATCCAGGAATTGAGATGGAATACAGAATCATGCTGTCAATAAGAGAAAAAGAGCTGCCAATTTCCCAGACTTTGAAACCCCTGCACCAAAGCAGGCACAAGAGGAAAAAGATTAGGGACTTTTCCATTCAAGAAGGAGAGAGATGAACACAGAAGAAAGGCAGGATGGGGAAAGCATACAGACAGCAGAGGAGGAGAGGGTAAAGGCGAGAGGCATAAAAGAAGTTGGAACAGGAAAAGAATGGCAGATTCAAAGCAGACCAGAATGTCTGCCTTCATTTCAGGCTGGGAGTCAGCTAAGTTAGTTAAAGAAAGTCATCCTTAGGCATTGGGAAAAAAATTCAATTTTCATCACAGGTCCTGATGACATTTCCTTTAAACGCCAGATTCAATAGCGAGATACACCTTCAGGGGGAAAATATTCTCTACAGTAAGAAGGCGAGATAAGGAAACAAGTTAAAAGCTCTTTTTCCTGCTATGCAAATATTCTCCAGGAACACTAACAAGATAAATATATTTCTGTGAGATACCAAGTTTTCTCAGTCACGGGTTTATTTGTGAAGGTTCCTATTCACTCTCTGCCTCAAAATTGAACACTTTGTGGCTGAAATTTTAAAGCCACTTTCCTCTGGTGGAAAAGCCTACGTTCGATGTTCAAACTCCAAGGGAGGGATGGAGGTGGCAACTCAGTCCCCTGTTTGTGTCCACAGATCTGGATGAACTGGAAATATCATGCTGAAGTCTAGTAGAGATGAATGAACAAATAAATGTCACATTATTTGCACCCTCTACCCAGGTAGATAGAGAGACTGGAGCCAAGAGAAAGGCCAGTGGGGAAAGGTCACCCAGCTGAGGACAATGTCTGATTACCCATCAACGACCCCTGCAATCTCCCCACCATGCTGAGAGTCGACAGCAAAAGAAATACCTGAGGGACCACCCCATGGTAAATATCAGGTCCTGAGCAAACCACTCAGGGGTGAGATAGCCCATGTAACCTCTTGTTGTTGTTCAGTCTCTATAAAGTCGTGTCTGACTCTCTGTGACCCCATGGACTGCAGCACACCAGGCTCCCCTGTCCTTCACTATCTCGCAGAGTTTGCTCAAATTCATGTCCATTGAGTCAGTGATGCCATCCAACCATCTCATCCTCTGTTGCCCCCTTCTCCTCCTGCCTTCAATCCTTCCCAGCATCAGGGTCTTACCCAATGAGCTGGCTCTTCATATCAGGTGGCCAAAGTATTGGAGCTTCAGCCTCAGCATCAGTCCTTCCAAAGAATATTCAGGGTTGCTTTCCTTTAAGATTGACTGGTTTGATCTCCCTGCTGTCCAAGGGACTCTCAAGAGTCTTCTCCAGCACAATTCAAAAGCATCAGCTCTTCAGAGTTCAGCCTTCTTTATGGTCAAACTCTCACATCTGTACATGACTATTAGACCAACCATAGCTTTGACTAGACAGACCTTTGTCAGCAAAGTGACGTCTCTACTTTTTAATGCACTAGCTAGGTTTGTTACAGCTTTCCTTCCAAGGAGCATCTTTTAAATTTCATGGCTGCAGTCACTGTCCACAGAGATTTTGGAGTCCAAGAAAATAAAACCTGTAGTTTCTTAGGGAAAATATAAACTTGGCAGGAAGACAGACCCAGGTTGAAGCATAGCTCTGTAACTTCTCTGTTGGCATCTCAACTTCCTCATCCAAAAGCAGAAAGCGTAATTCCTCCCTCGTCAGGCAGTTGTGAATCTAAATCAGATGCCACCCTGAACACAGTGCCAGGTAGCTAGGAAATGCTTGTTATCTGTTGTATTAGCTTTCTGTAGCTGCTGTGACAAGCAACCACAAATGTCTTTGCTGAAAACTGTACGAATCTATCATCTGACAGCTCTGGAGGTCAGAAGCCCGCAATGAGGTCCGCTTAGCTGAAATCATGGTGTGAGCAGGGCTGTTCCTTCTGGAGACTCTAGAGAGAAATCCATTTCTTTGTCTTTTCTAGTTCGTAGAGGCTGCCTGCATCCCTTGGCTCCTAGCCCCCTCCATCTTCAGAGTCAAAGCTATTAGAAATAACATCAACCTCACAATCTCTCTCTCTCTCTCCTTCTCTCTCTCTCTCAGTACCACCTCTCTGGTTCCATGATCACATTTCCTTCCCTTGAATTCTGACCCTCCTGCCTCCTTCTCATAAGAACCTTTGTGATATGGTGGTCTACCTGGATAGTCCAGAATCATCTCTCCATCTCAAGATTCTGACCTTAATCCCAGCTGCAAAGTCCCTTTTGCCACATAAGCTAATATATTTACAGATTCCACAGTAAGGAACATATTTGAGGTGAAGTTATTATTCAGCCTATCACAACTGTTGTTATTTTTATTGAGTTGTGGATTTTACCTAAGCAGAACTACTCAAGAAATCTGGGTTTGCTCTACTAGAATGATTTTGCAAATTTCTGTTAGTCTATCATGTTATTTCTGTCATTGATTGATAATTTTTTATTTTATTTAAAAAAAATTTTTTTTCTTTACATTATTGTGTTGGTTTTGCCATACATTGACATGAATCCACCATGGGTATACATGTGTTCCCCTTCCAGAACCCCCCTCCCACCTCCCTTCCGATTCTATCCCTCTGGGTCATCCCGGTGCACCAGCCCTGAGCACTCCGTTTTAATAGTGAATTATTTTTAAGTCTATTGTCATGACCCCTAAAACAGACCTATGTCCACATGCTAGTGGTCCACCTGCAGTATGCTAAGGACATCCACCCGGGCTGCGGCTATTCACAATGGAAGGGAACATTCACAGTTCATAAGCTTTGGCTCTCAGACACTTCACTTTGGGAGCAGGGGCTAGATGATATATAAAAGCATAGTGTAAAGAGATGAAAATGGAGCGGACAGAGGTAGGAAGAGCAGCAGAGAAAGGCAGTCAGAAATTTCAGATCCAAGAGAGAGTTCTTGTCAAAAACCAATAATTTGGTCACAAACAATTTGAAGAGCCACCTTTCACCGGATTGCTTAGTTGGCCTAAAGGAGTTTCTGAGAAAGGGCTGTAAAAACCCTCCGCTGGCGTCCTCTCCCCACTGAGCTTGGGGAAGGGAAAATTAACTATGCCGGGAAGTTTCCCTGAAATTCTGTCTCCTGATTCTGTTTTCAGCTTCTGCATCCACTGCTTCTTCCAAAAGATCATTTCCAAGGACCACCTTGAACTGGAAGAAAGTGATTGCCTTTTGCTGGGGTTCATTTCACCCATGTTTTCATATTTTTGTTCGGAGCTATCTTTTCCAAAGAAAAGGAAAATCTATACCAGGAACAGAATCAAATCCTAGAGGCAATCTAAGTTTCAGAATCCAGGAAACAAATAGGTTTGGGATCAGCTGTCTCTTGCTTCAAACAAGGATTTCACACCTTTTTTTGTTTTTTCCCCATAAAGGGTCAGATAGTGAATACTTTAGATGTTACAGGTCACAGAACCTCTGTTCAAACTACTCAGTAACTTTTCATTTTCAAAATTCTTGGACAGTATGTAAATAAGTGGGTGGGGCTGTGTGCTAATAAAATTTCATTTGCAAAATCAAGGGGCTGATGGAGTTGACCTGCAGGCTATTGTTTGCCAGCTTCCACTTGAAACATTTTCTGATACTTGGGGTGAGAAGACTAGATGGAAAGAAAAGAAAGCCAAGGCTAAGAAGAAACCAGGACATTCCCTGGCCTCTCCAGGAGCCACAGCAAGTGAATGGACAGGTAGGAACATTTCCTCTGCTCCTCCTGGCTCAGGGCTAGCCCCAGGCAAAACTACAAAGCTGCGGCATCTCACCTCCGCCTAACGTTTCAGCATTCCAGGTCACACTGTGCTGCCTGATGTTCACACTCAGAAAAGCCTAAGAGTTCATTTCAACCCACCTGAAGAATCGTGTCTCCATCAAGTGGCCACTTAGCTGGAGCGCTAGCGCTTCAGGGGCCCGGGGTCTCACTGCTCCAGGACGTGGCTTATTCCAGCAAGTGGGATGTGCCATCATAAAAAGAATCGCAACTTTGGGGAAGGAGAGTAGAGGACACAATCCTGAATCTGTAGCCTCTCACCTTGTCACTTGATCCAACTCCTTAACCTGGGACATCAGCCTCAGGTCCTGACAGTGTGTCTTCACTATGATGATCACCCCCAAAGAAACTATAGTCAATGTAATTCCAATTTAAAAGCAAAACAAAACTCTGTGTTCTTTTCAGAATTTGACAACGTGATTCTAATATTCCTATAGAATATTATCAGACCAATAAATGCCTGAATAAGAGAAACAGAAGGTTCATCTTAATTAGGTATGAAGAATTAGGATAAACCTAGACTATTTCCACCTTTCAGTGAATCTAAGTTGCTACTGATAGTAAGACCCATGCTATTTCACATAACATGAAGAGAGCAAAAAACCATTATGACATTACACTGATATTAATATGCACCTCCGTCTGAGAGACGGCAAAGTGTGGGGGCAGAGAGTACATCTTGGAATCAATAACATACAATAAAAACACTGCGGAAGACAAAATTAGATCCCTAAGTCCCACCATATAGTTATACACTGAGTGGATTAAAGCCCTATGAGCCCAAAGAAAATCTTTAAAATATTTTGTATGACAAAAAAATAAATAAAATACCAGAAGCAAAGTTAAAAGAGCAGCCACAGCTGGGGAAGATATTCACAACACAGAAGACCAAGAGTAGATGTGTTCCCAGAATATAAAGAAGCCCGACCGATCAATAAGAAGAGATGAACAGCCCAATGTGAGAAGAAGAAATTCAGAGAGGAGGAATTTTGAGTGGCCAGTAAATTTGTGGAAAGAGCTCATCCTGCTAGGGAAGCAGAAACATACAGATTAAAATGGAAATACCCGCCCATCAGAGCAGTGCCTGCTTGAGGGCTCAGTTGCACTTTACTCGTGTGTAACTCTTTGCGACCCCATGGACTGTAGCCCACCAGGCTCCTCTGTCCATGGGATTCTCCAGGCAAGAATGCTGGAGTGAGTTGCCGTTTCTTCCTCCAGGACAAGTACACGTACGTATATAAAGGTACCTAAATAAGACCCCAAACATTAGTTATCTCAAGGCAGAGGGGAGAAGACCAAGATTAGAAGTGGTGGTCAAAGGAGATTTCAACTTTACCTAAACTCTTCTAACTTGAAAAATAAAGTTATCTATAAAGTAAATTTTATTTTAAAACATGCTCGTAATATATTAAAAGAATAACCAAGTTACAAAGCCACAAAAGAAATGGAATGTAAAACTAATTTAAAAAAAATATGTCAGAAAACGTCCCTGGCGGTTCAATGGTTCAGACTCCACACTTCCACTGCGGGGAACACGGGTTTGATCCCTGGTTGAGGAACTAAGATCCTGCATGCTGTACAGCACAGCCAATAAAAATAAAAAAAATATGTCAATAGTTGTCAAAATCTGCTTGGGGGATGTACGAGTGATTATGGTCTTATTTTCTGTAAGTATAAGTGGAAGTCCCTCAGTCATGTTCGACTCTTAGCAACCACATGGACTGTAGCCAGCCAGGCTCCTCTGTCCATGGAATTCTCCAGGCAAGAATACTGGAGTGGGTTGCCATGCCCTTATTCTCTGTACTTTTCTGAATACGTAAAATATTCCAGATTTTTAAATGTATATATAAGGGGAAAAAAGTATAAACTTCAGAAACTAGAGGTTTGAACCTTAGCCCTGCCACACAGTCACCTCTGTTTCCTCATCAGTTCAGTAAGGAAAATGATAGTTGCGGTATGGTAGCATCACTAGAGGGATTCAGTGAGATGATGCAGGTCCTTAGCATTGTGGTAGGCAATCTATACTAGGCCTAAAGACACACTCAGTTTTGACCAGCCAGCATACTTATTTTTGATCCTCTTCAACCTAAAAATATTTCCATTCCTGCAGTGAGATTTTACTTCTTTTCCTTCCCAATGTCCACACCTTTCTTGCCTCCTTCTATACGTTCATCACCATCCTCAGAGAACATTTCTTTATGCCTTCACTTAACGAACATATGGAGCATCTTCTGTGTGCAAAGCAATCTCCTGGGTTTGCTGCAGTTGATATGAACATGCCTGTGATGAAAGAAGACATGAGGGTAATGGAATCACAGAGGAAGAAATTTCACTGAACCTTCAGGAGAAGGAAACACTGTTCCAGAGCCGGGTGTAGCTGAACTGAGCAGTGATTAGAGATTAGGTGGAAAATGTTGAGATACTTTATGTGCACACAAAAGACCGAACTTTGTGATCGCTGAAATGGAGTATGATATTGGGGGTGGGGATGTTGGTACAGGGTTCACAGGGAATAAACATGGGTTTTAAACCAGAACCAGATTTCAAAGGCCAGAATACAATATTTTAAACCTGATCCTAAGGGCCGGAGGAAGCTTCCGAAGGATCCAAGCAAAGAAGTGACCTGGTCAGATTAAGAGTGAAATTTGGAATACATGAAGGCAGAAGGTTGAGAAGTGGCTATTTTCATAGTTACAGAGCCAGAGACAAAATCTTTTTCTTTAGTGAGTACCCCTACCTCTCCCCACCATTTCCACAAAGCTCCTGCCAGACACAGAGGAACAGAGAACCGACTCCGCTTTATCAACACTTAATACCAGCTGCACAATTCTCAGTGGTGAAGACTGGGCTGGGGTTTTAAAGAAGTCTCTAGGCGTGAGTAGGTTCTCAGCTCTCCCTGGACCACTGGATTCAGGAAGAATGAAGCATAGAAGGATGGACAATCTGGGAATTCCTTTGTGGTCCAGCAGTTAAAATGTGGTGCTTCCACGGCAGGGTCGGGGGGTGGGTGTGGGCCATGAGTCCCATCCCTGATCAGGGAACTAAAATCTCACATGCCGTGTGGCAGGGAGAAAGAAAGAAACAAAGGAAGGAAGGAAGAGAAAGAAATGAAGGAAGGAGGGCAGGAAGATGGATAATCTCTTTCAAGGGACCAGTTCCAGGCAGGATGCAGGTTAAAAAGGACGCAACGTGGATGCATGAACACAAATATCAGGCCCTAGTGGAGGGAGGTCCATCGACCATCCTGGACACTACCCAAGCATTCTTTCATTTTTAAAAAGCTTGGAGGTGAGGGTGGTTTGTGTATGTGTGTGGTGTGTGCAGAGGGTGCTGGGGGTGAGGTAGGCAGAAGCAGGCTTGGTATCTAGAGAAAGTGAAATTGTCACTCAGTCGTATCTGACTCTTTGTGACCCCAGGCTCCTTGGTCCATGAGATTCTCCAGGCAAGAATACTGGAGTGGGTAGCCAGTCCCTTCTCCAGGGACTCGTCCATGACCCAGGGATCGAACTCGGGTCTCCCACATTCCAGGCAGATTCTTTACCACCTGAGCCACCAAGAGGAAGTCTTTTTTTCTCCCTGTGGAATGATGCCAAATATGAAAGTGTCAACTTTATGAAAAGGTTGGGGTTGCTCCTTTATGAAGCCACGGACTTAACCGGCCCGGTGCCCATCGAGATCTACACTCCCCCACCCCCATATCTCTCCTGTACAATCCTGGGATTCCAAAAATGAGAAATATACCAGCTTCCACAAGCAATGCCTAAATAATCTTTTGCTTTTCAATCAAAGACAAATGAACCTCCAAACAGAAAGCCCTGGAGTGCAGGAGGAATTTGTAAATCAAAGCTGCCAGCACCGACCCCCCTCCCCCAAAGATCCTTCTGCCATTTGCACTAACTAAACAGCATCCACCTGCCTCGGAATTCTTGCCACCTGCTAGTCTTCCCCTTCAGCACCGGAGCCAAGTCTTCCTCCAAAGCCCTCTCCCACCTTTGTTTTTATATCTCTTTTTTAAAAAAACTACTCTTTGATTATGGTTATTTTATCTGAGGTCACTGCTCAGTCAACTGTTAAATAAATTGCAAATTCTACAAAACACAGCCAGCAGAGCCATTTCTAACTGTAACGCCACAACTTCGAGCAAAATTACATCTGGCTACAATACTCTTCATATGCATAAATTATACCGCCTCTGATTATCTTAAAGAAAATTCAGCCATTAAACTTATTTTATAGGCACAGAACCAGGGGGAGTGCCAGAAAGAATCTGTATCTCCTGAAAGTCACGGGGAAAGCAGAAAGAAACAAAATATAATTGGCAAACCTTCTCTGCCTACAGTTCTGCCTAATGGGCTCTGCCTCTCTCCTGATTTTCCATCACCCCCCACCACTGACACCACAGCAGGAGAAGAAGGGGGACTAGGGGGCGGTGGCGGCATGAGGCTACGTGTGGTTAGGACAGCTTGGGGAGGTTTCCTGGCTCCACATGTTCCCCCAGAAGGGAAAAGTGCTCTGGGTGCATAGCCGCAGGAAACTCAGATTTCACGCAGAGAGCAACTTGCCCCGGAGGATGAACAGGATGGAGTCTGAAGTGATGTGGAGCTTCTTGGCTCCAAACGAGTTCTACAGAGTCACCTTTCCCAGCCATACTGAAACCGACTGATGTCATTTCAGGGGGAGCTCCGAAGAACTCCCATCCCATACTCCTTTATGTCGCAGTGCAGAGAACTCAGCGAGAGCAAAGTGGTAGATAGGACGTGATTTACAGGAACAGGACACTTGTGAGGCTTCCAAATAGGTGGGTGAGAAATGCCACACCCTGAGAACTTGCTGGGCTAAAGTTTTATTCTCAAAAGAAAACTGGAGAGGAGGAGAAGACCTTCTAGGTCTTCCTTGAGTAGACATCATGTTTCCATCATCAGCTCCTCCTCCAGGTTGAGCAGGGGAGCTTTCTTGCCCCTCCGTGGTCAAGCTGGGTCCACAGATTACTTTTGCGTGCAGAGAGTGCGTCCTAGGGATCACTGACTTACTGAGCTCACTGGGCAGGATGTGGATCTCATACCACCATTGTTTTATTGTTTTGGGGGGCATGTACCTTGCTTCTGTTGCATGGTTTTGTTGCTAAGCAAGCCTGCTTGGTTCTGTGGTTAAGCAAACCTGCTTTCTCAAGTAATCTTTTTTACCAAGTGAGCCACCAAGGAAGCCTAACTTACAGGCTTACAATCCCCTAATGGGATTAATTATTTAATCATCTATTTTGTCCCTTCATTCTGTCCCTATCAGTATTATTTACATATAACTAGAAAAAAAAAGTAATAATAAAGTGCTTACTATTGTTGCATGCTTCTTATGTGCCACCTATGACCCATTTAACCAGAAGAAGAACCGGCGTGATAGGAATTCTTTATCCCATGCCTTCTATGCATGGGGAAACTGATACACAGAGAAATTAAGTTATCTTCCCAAAGACCTGCATTTAGGATGTGGTAGAGTTGAGACTTGGACGCAGAGAGTCTATCTTTGGAGCCTGTGATCCTAACTACCACACTGCTCTATTTCCAGCAGGATGAATTGGGTGTTAAGAGTCACTGCCCGAGCTCTGAGTATAACCTTATCTTTTAACCATAGCCCTCAAACCTCCATACTTGTTCTAGGATTAGAGATAAGGTCCGGGATGGACAGCTCATTTCAACTGAGCCCATCAGATTATTGTTCTCAGAAATTTGGACTGGGGCACTTGACCTTGTGCCTTGATAGTGGGGGCCATTTTCAGACCTTCATGGTGGGTCATTTAATGGTGTAGAGAGGGGCATAGCCTATTTTCTAGGAAAGGAGAATAAAGCAGATGAAACAGATATGAAAGTCATGATGATGAGAGAGAGCCCGAACAAGCTTGGTTCCAGCATAGCTTTTCCGTTGGTTCCCAGAATCCATAGTTCTCAGTAAAACATGATGGCACTTCCTGCCCTTGAATTCTGTCCATGAAAGCCCCTCAATCCCAGTTCGTTGTGACAGTACTCAGTTCACGGACATTTACTCAGCAGGTTTATACACCCAAGCCAGTCCTGAATAAGCGCTTACTGTGTGCCAAGCAGAGCTCTACACACTTGATGATATTAACCCACAGGTGCATGCTAAGTCGCTTCAGTCATGCCCGACTCTTTGCCACCCCATGAACTGCAGCCCGCCAGGCTCCTCTGTCCATAGGATTCTCCAGGCAAGAACACTGGAGTGGGCTGCTGTGCCCTCCTCCAGGGGATCTTCCCGACCCAGAGAGCAGACCACCCATCTCTTATGTCTCCTGGACTGTCAGGCAGGCTCTTTACCCTGAGCGCTACCTGAGAAGCCCATGAACTCACATAGGTCTCAGAAAACTCTACAACAGTCTGTCCATCTTATCATCATCCCTATTTCCAAGATGGGGAATTTTGGAGAGCTGAAATAACACACCTAAATTCACGCAGTGGCACAGCCTGAATCGGAACCCACACATTCAGGCACAAAAGACCCAAAAGGCACATTCAGGACCCTGATAAGCTCCCTGCTTCCCTGCCCCTGCCTTCCCACCCCCGCCCTCCAGCCCTTTGCTTTGCAGTAGGAATGACTGCTCTTATTTCATACCTGTCAGTTGTCCTTACTGGCTGTACCCCCCTTTTTCCCCTGCCACCCCACCCTCACATTTCTCTGTCTCTCTCCCACTCTTCAAGAATATTAAAGATGATAAATCTAAGTTGAAAACATACATTTTGGGGGGTGAGATGGTAGACTTTCTCCCTTTTGGTGAAGACAGACACGACAATTTATAAACTCTGACACTCCTCTGATGGAACGGAATGGGGCCTTTCCAACCCACCTTGTGGTGGGCAGCTGATCACCCCTTCCTCTGACCTCTGGTGTGTGATTTAGGAGGAAACTGGGTCTGGAGGGGGAACTCTCTGGTGGGTGATTAGAAAAACTCTCTCTCAATTTCTGTAAGCAGTGGATTAGATCTTATCAGTCCTCATCCACCTCCTCCCTGCGCTGCACTCCAGGGAGTGCGTCCTGGGTGAGAGAAGGCTAAGACTGTCAATTTGTTAGTTGAAAACAGTTTTAAAATCCATTTCTCCCTGTGAAATGTGTCAGCCACCGAGAAGTTTCTCTAGACTTCCCCGTTGCTATGTGTATGTCATTTACGATAACAATGAGGGATGCTCCATCAGGGAGACTCAAGTGCCTGTCCAACGGGCTAATCTGAAGTGGAGAAAGTCTAAGGGATTCTTTTTTTTTTTTTCTTTGTGGGGCCACTCCCCCCACCTCTTCCTGAGCCTCATCTCAATTTTACAATGAGATTCACTTTGCAAAACATGATGGTTAATTTTCTGTGTCAACTTGACAAGTTAAGAGATGCCCCAGAGAACTGGCCCAACATTATTTCTGGGTGTGTCTGTGAAGGTGTTTCCAGAAGAAATTTAGATTTAATCACTGGACTCACTGGGCTTCCCTGGTGGTGATCCCTGGGTAGGGAAGACTCCCTGGAGAAGGGAATGGCAACCCACTCCAGTATTCGTGCCTGGAGAATCCCATGGACTGAGAAGCCTGGCGGACTATACTCCAGGAGTCATAAAGAGTCAACTGAGAGACTAACACACACACACACACACACACACACAACTCATAAATGCAGATGGAGTTCAGCCAATCCATCTGTTAATTCAAGTTCGTGTGCCCAACCCACAGTGAGGCCAAACAAAATGAAACATCAGAATTTGCAGCAGAGAAAGGTTTACTGCAGGGCCATGCAAGGAGACAGGTGGCTCGTGTCCTAAAAAGCCCCAAGATCCTCAAAGGTTATTAAAGCATTTTTAAAAGCCAGATGAGGGAGGGGGAGGAAGGGTTCACAGGGTCTGTGATTACCTAGTGCACAATTCTCTGATTGGCTGATGGTGAGACCACAGTGGGATGTCACAGGGGTGAACTTATCAGTCCTTAGGCTCCAGGAGGCCCTGGGGCTATGTACTCAGGTTAACCAAGTAGTTAACATCTTCTCTTTGGTGGGGGATTTTCACATCTGCAAAACAGGAAATTTTTTTGCATCAGGAAATTGGCACTAAATACTATTATCTAGGTACTTTAGAGATGAGCTAAAGCTAGCTTGTCAGGGAAGGCCCCCCCAGGTCCTGCAGGGTTACACATTGAGGGGATCTGAATAGAACAAAGAGACAGGGGAAGGGCAAATTTCCTTTCTCTGTTTGTTGACACATCCATCTCTCCTGCCCTCAGACATTACAAGTTCTGGTTCTCCATCTTGCCCCCTTAGCTCCCACAGAAGAATTCAAAGATATTGGTATGTGGACTTCTTGAGGAAGAGCCAGGATTCTACTTTAATGGCTGCACTATAGCTTCTTAAGGCTGCTTCTTTGTTTCTGCATTCCCTCCCTCCCCTGATTAGCAACTGTTTGAATCTGCCCTCTGGGACTGAGGGAGGTCTAGGAGGCTGAAGTCTATATCATGCAAATAGGAATTGGGAAGCCCAGAAAAGCTTTTGTGCCCAGGAGGGCCCCTCAAAGTCCTGATCAGTATCAACCCATTAAGGAGGTTTACCTTCATCTTCCTCTAGCTACTTCTCCAGACTCCTCTCCTCACTGCCCCACCTGAACTTTAAACCCCAGGCCAATCAAACTACAGTGAGTTCCCTGTACTTTCCCTTCTGGGAACCAGCCTTTCTGATTTCCTCTACACTTCTCCGTTTTGGCCAAGTACATATGGTAAAGTGCGTGCATGCTCAGTCATATCTGAGTCTCTACAACCCCATGGACTATAGTCCGCCAGGCTCCTCTGTCTATGGGGTTCTTCAGGCAAGAATACTGGAGTGGGTTGCCATTCCATTCTCCAGGGGATCTTTGAAACCCAGGGATTGAACTCATGTCTCCTGCTTTGCAGGTGGATTCTTCACTGTCTGAGCCACCAGGGAAGCCCCTGGTCTTCGAAGGCACTCAATAGATATCTGCTGAATGAACACATCCCTCTGAAGTTTTTAGAAAACATTGAACCTAAACTTCTCCTGTTCAGATTGAAATGCAGAATTTCCCAAATAGGGTCCAGCAGCTCAGATCTGGTAATGTGGCTTCCTCCAGAATCCAGTCCCCTGACTCTGAGTTCATGACTTTCCCCACAGCACCAGGCTCCTCCTTGGCTCTCTCTAAGAGGCCCAGTATCCTGCTCCCTCCAGAACTTCAGGAGGAGGGAGGGGAAGCCTGCTGGCTGTGATGACCTGGTCTGATTACTCCACTGATTGGTCTAGGCCTCTCCAGCTCTGTGTTTCCACATCAGTGACTGGATGAGTGACCCTGAGCAAATCGCTTATTCCCCCTGAGCCCCATTTTTTCATCAACAGAGTAAAGTCTCGTGTGAAGATCAAAGGACATCATGGCTGGAAAAGCTGTTCAAAAGAATCAAAAGGAATCATATTTTTCTGTATCCTGTTTGGGCAGCTCACTCTGATGTAAAGCAGGATTATACAATACCCGAGTCACCCAAGGCCTGGGTCCATTACCTGCCATCCTTGCAGAAAAGGTATAATGGTAAGGACCTTGGGCTTGGAGTCAGATGACAAAATCCCAAACACTGACTCTTTCTTCCTAGAGGTGTGCTTTGCTTATGATGCTTTATCCCACTACACCCCAGTTATTTTTGCTAGGAAATAGGAATAATAGTCATAAACCTAAGGTATTACATATATAAAGACCTTAGCACCCTTGAGGATTTCCCTGGTGGTCCAGAGGTTAAGATTCTGTGCTTCCACTCCATGGGATGTAGGTGTGATCCCCGGTCAGGAAGCTAAGATCCTGCCTGCTTCGAAGTGTGGCCAAAAAACAAAATAAAAATAAAGAATTGAGCACCCTACCAAGTGCTCAATTCATCTTAACTGTTCATTCAATCATTCAAAATTTATTGAGCACATATTGCATGTTAGAAACTGCCTAGGCCCAAGGAACATACACGTGCAATGTACACGAGCCAGACAGATGCTCTCATTCTTAGCAACCTTACTCTACTGGCAGGAAAGCCTGGCGTGCTACAGTCCACGGGGTTGCAAAAGGTCAGACACAAATTTGCGACTGAGCAGCAGACTAAGGGGAATAAATACTACCCAGTTATTTCCACAAATTAGTATAAATTAAAATTGTGACAAGTGCTAAAGGAAAAATACAATGAGCCAGGAGGGTCTAGAATGGTGTATGTTGTAGACACTGAAGGATTGACAGAAGTAAAGTGCACCTTCCTTCAAAAATAAAGCAGGAATAGAAACGTCAAAGCAGAAATAGAAATGTGCCCTTATGGCAGAAAGTGAAGAAGAACTAAAGAGCCTCTTGAGGAAAGTGAAAGAGGAGAGTGAAAAAGTTGGCTTAAAGCTCAACATTCAGAAAACTAAGATCATGGCATCCGGTCCCATCACTTTGTGGCAAATAGATGAGGAAACAGAGGCTGACTTTATTTTGGGGGGCTCCAAAATCACTGCAGATGGTGACTGCAGCCATGAAACTAAAAGACGCTTGTTCCTTGGAAGAAAAGCTATGTCCAACCTAGACAGCATCTTAAAAGCAGAGACATTACTTTGCCAACAAAGATCTGTCTTGTTAAAGCTATAGTTTTTCCAGTAGTCATGTATGGATGTGAGAGTTGGACTATAAAGAAACCTGAGCACAGAAAAATTGATGCCTTTGAACTGCGGTGTTGGAGAAGACTCTTGAGAGTCCTTTGGACTGCAAGGAGATCCAACCAGTTCATCCTAAAGGATATCAGTCCTGAATGTTCATTGGAAGGATTGATACTGAAGCTGAAACTCCAACAATTTGGCCACATGATGCGAAGAGCTGACTCATTGGAAAAGACCCTGATGCTGGGAAAGATTGAGGGCAGGAAGAGAAGGGAATGACAGAGGATGAGATGGTTGGATGGCATCACTGACTCAATGGACATGAGTTTGAGTAAACTCCGGGAGTTGGTGATGGACAGAGAAGCCTGGCATGCTGCAGTGCATGGGGTGGCAAAGAGTTGGACACAACTGAGCGACTGAACTGAACTGAACAAGGGGAGTCAACACAGGCAAGTAAGAAAGTAAAGAAAAAATAATAACTTTATTAAACACCTTCTTCCTGGCAGGCACTGATCTTATCATGGTGAAAATAAAAGTGAAAGAGTTAGTCACTCAGTTCCTGTCCAAATCTTTGCAACCCCATGGACTGGAGCCCACCAGACTCCTCTGTCCCTGGAATTCTCCAGGCAAGAATTCTGGAGTCCGTAGCCATCCCCTTCTCCAGGGGATCTTTGAAACCCAGGGATTGAACCCAGGTCTCCCACATTGCAGATTTTTTACCTTCTGAGCCACCAGGGAAGCCCAGGAGCTAGAGTGGATAACCATTCTCTTGAATAATTATCTTATTTAATGCTCGCATCTATGCCACAATGTGATATTATCATCATTTTCTGCATGAATAAAACTGAGTCTCACTAAATATGTAATTTTTCCAGGAATATGTGGCCTATATGTGAGGGAGTCAAAATTGATACCCAAGTCAGTTACTTTTTTATAGTTAAGTATACTGGATTTACAATGCTGTGCTAGTTTCTAATGTACAGCAAGGTGACTTATATATATATATATTCTTTTTTAGGTTCTTTTCCATTATGGTTTATTACAGGATACTGAATATAGTTCCCTGTGCTATCCGATAGGACCTTGTTGTTTATCTGTTTTATATATGGTAGTTTGTTATTCCCAAACTTCTAATTTATCCCTTCCCAACCCTCTTTCCCTTTTGTAACCATAAGTTTGTTTTCTATGTCTGTGAGTCTTTTCTGGTTTGCAAATAATTCATTTGTGTCATATTTTAGAGTCTACATATAAGCGATATCATATGGTATCTGTCTTTCTTTCTGACTTCACTTCACTTAGTATGATAATCTCTAGATCCATTCGTATTGGCTGCCAATGGCACTAGTTCATCCTTTTTATGGCAGAGTAGTATTCCATTGTGTATATAGATCACATCTTTATCCATTCATTTGTTGATGGGCTTTTATTAATAGGTTGCTTCCACGTCTTGGCTACTGTAATTAGTGATGCACTGCGTATTGGGATACATGTGTCTTTTCAAATTATGGTTTTCTCCAGATATGTGTCCAGACGTGAGACTGCTGGATCATATGGCATGTTGGTTTAATGCTGGCTATCTTCCTGGTTCTATAATTCAGAAATACAGAAAACTTATTTGAAATGTAACTTAGAGATCAGTCCAAATGGAGTAGATGATACTTGTAGGGAAATAGTAGTTAGAAAGAAAATGCTGGATTCAGTGTTTGAGGGGCAGACTGAAAGTCAGGCTCAGAAGTCTGAATTTGTCCTACATGTAATTGGTAGCCTTTGAAGGCATTTGTGGGCTTTCCAGGGGCTCAGTGGTAAAGAATCTGCCTGCCAAGCAGGGGACGTGGGTTCGATCCCTGGGTCAGGAAGATCTCCTGGAGGAGGAGATGGCAGCCCACTTCAGCATTCTTGCCTGGAGAATCCCATGGACAGAGGAGCCTGATGGGCTACAGTCCATAGGATCACAAAGAGTTGGACATGACTGAGGAGACACATACCCTGAAGATTTTTGTAGATGCGTAGCCAATAGCCCCACTCCACTTCACAGAGATGACCTAAAGGCTAACCTTTGCAGTTGAACGGTACCCCAAGGCAAATGTGAAAACAGTTAAATATGGAAATGAGAGTATCTGCTTGATCGTGAAGATGCTGCAATACAACTCGTTTTTCACCTTTAATGTAGAGTGCTTGGTGTCAGCATATGTCCCTAGATAAGGTACCTCCTGCTGATAAGATTGTTTAGACAAGGGAGAGCGAGCTTTGCCCAGAATATCTCAAATCCTGTTGACTAGTCATTGAATTCTGGGCTTTGCAGCCTCCCTGGCCAGTTATACATCACATGGTAGACTCAAAGCTTGCCTGAGGCTCTGAATGCTGAAGCTGCATGTCAGAAATGCTTTGGCAAGATATATATGGCTTTTAATTTGCAAGAGGGAGAGGACGTGTATGTGGGCATGTGTAATGCGTGGGGGAAGGATTTATGGTTCAGAATTCCAGGCTGGGAAACAGTGTGAATTTCTGTGAGTAAATCTACTCCGATGTTCCACGGGAACCATTACCAGTGGGAACAAGTGATTTTATTATGTTTTTGTTCTTGCAAAAGCCCTAGTCATCTGCCAAAAGTTAATGACCAAGGAATGACAGAGGTGGAGAAACACAGGGGATATAAAAAGGCTATGTCCGTGGTAGTTTGTGTATGTTCTTCAGTTAAGGAAGTCAGAGTAGGACGTGAGTGTTTATTCACCCACAAAGAGTTTTTCTGGGGTTCTGGGAAAGAAAAGGCAGCTTTCTTGCCTCTGAACATGATCATTTTCCCCCAGCTACTGATGACAGCCAGGAATCAGCCTTAACATGAGTCGAGGCTGAAAAAAAAAAAAAAAAGTGTAGAAAAGGAGAGAATCAGGTCAGCATCTTAATCACCCAGCCTGGTAGCCAGACCTTCTTCTTAATTTCCAGTTAGAGGAGATAATACATGGATGAAATGTTTAAGCCAGCTTGAGGCTATTTCCTGTTGCTTGCAACTCAAGGTATCTTTTTCTGTTTTTGACTGTGTCAGTAGCTTGTGCGATCTTAGTTCCCCAACCAGGGATCGAACCCAAGCCCCCTGCAGTGAAAGTGCAGAGTCCTCACTGCTGGACCTCCAGGGATGTTCCACAGAGCATTCTAATGCAAGAGACAAGCAGTATGACATTGTCCAATGGTCTGACCTTTACCCAGACTGAGGCTTCTGAACCTTGGTGTTTTTGACATTACAGGATATTGTGATGCACATTGTGGGATGTTTAACAATGTCCCTGGCCTCGACCCACTAGGTGCCAGTAAGATCCCTTCCTCTAGTTGTGACAACCACATATGTCTCCATATATTGCCAAAGGTCCTCTGGCAGGCAAAATCACCCCCATGGAGAACCACTGATCAAGACCAAACTTCTTGGCCTTCATCGGTCATATCAGTTTAGAGCAATAATATTCTTAATTAATCTGGCAATAATAAGCATCTATGGGACACTAGGTCTGTGTTCAGTAAAGACAAGTTCATAATAATGACTCTTATGCCCAGCATGATCCCTGTAATCATCAAAGAAAGATGTGATTATGTCACTCGCATCTGCTAAAACTAAACGTGGTTATGGGCTTGTAATCATTTTACAAATTGCAAGGCATTTGGTAAGCTACAAAGCACTTTGTAATTATAATAGGGCTTTATAAGATGCCAAATACTTTGAAAACGATAAAGTGGCTTATACAAAGGAATGTGTAAACCATAAAAGGCTTTGTAAACTGTAAAGTACCTTGGAAAGGGTACACCATATAAAGTGTAAAATCTACTGTAAACTATGCTTATAAACTAAAAAGTGCTTTGTGAAATGTGCCGTACTCTGTAAACTACAAAAAAAAAGATTTAGGAAGAAAACACTTGAAATTGGTGTTACTCAGACAGAAAATCAATCCAGACATTTTAGAAAGATTTGCAACTTAAAATAAAGATGCACTTTTTTTTTTTTAGCAAAGAGAAAGTCCAAAAAAGGAAAAAGAACTAGTCAGAATCTTCTTTTTCCAAAGCACATATTCCATTCTTTCATTTATTTGTTCTTATAGCAAATGAGTCATCATCCAGCCTTTGGAAGACTCCGGTGTGCTTGCTATAACAAACTTAGGGTATTTAAAAGCAGAGATATCACTTTGCCAACAAAGGTCCATCTAGTCAAAGTTATGGTTTTTCCAGTAGTCATGTACAGATGTGAGAGTTGGACCATAAAGAAGGCTCAGTGCCAAAGAATTGATGCTTTGGAACTGTGGTGCTGGAGAAGACTCTTGAGAGTCCCTTGGACTGCAAGGAGATCCAACCAGTCCATCCTAAAGGAGATTAGTCCTGAATATTCATCAGAAGGACTGATGCTGAATACTTCAGTTGAAGTACTTCAATTGAAGTTGAAGTACAGCTTCAAGTACTAAAGCTCCAATACTTTGATCACCTGATGTGAAGAGCTGACTCATTGGAAAAGACCCTGATGCTGGGAAAGATTGAGGGCAGAAGAAGGGGGTGACAGAGGATGAGATGGTTGGATGGCATCACTGACTCAATGGACATGAGTTTGAGCAAACTCCAAGAGATACTGAAGGACAGGGAAGCCTGGTGTGCTGTGGTCGGTCCATGGGGTCGCAAAGAGTGATACACGACTGAGCAACTGAACAACCACAACCATGTCTTTGCATTGTCTTGTTTGAAAAACAAAGTGGTCCAGAATTTACTGGCGTATGGAACTGATAAACACTAAGCCACTGGCCTTTAGCAAGCATGAAAACTTTCAAACTTCTGACGGTAAATATTTGGATGGTAATTCTCATGTGAATTTTTGAACATCTCCCCCAGGACTCTACTGTATGTTTCTGCCTTATCCACAGAGCGGGAGAATTATCCCTGGTGAGCAGTGACCATGAAACCATGGGAGCCTGGCTTTGAGGAGAAGACCCCTGTCTGCCCCTAGCCCCCCACAATAGGCACAGCATCACCATGGAGATAAGGAAGACCATCAGAGCTATCTGACCATTTCACAGCCTATATTGATGGTTTCAGGAGCAGACCAGCCCCAGAACTGAGGTGTATTCATACCAGATGGATCCTTAGAAAACATTTAGGTTAGTAATTCTCAAAGTGTATTTTTGAAGCCCTAGACTTCTGTAGAATTAGGGCTTCCCTTGTAAGCTCAGCTGGTAAAGAATCTACCTGCAATGCAGGAGACCTGGGTTCGATTCCTGGATTGGGAAGATCCCATGGAGAAGGGAAAGGCTACCCACTCCGTATTCTGGCCTGGAGAATTCCATGGATTATGCAGTCCATGGGGTTGCAAAGAGACGGACACAATTGAGCAACTTTCACTTCCACCTTCAGAAGCTGGGGAGATGTAAGAAAAGAAGAGGCACTCTGCTTTGGCTGGAGCCGTTCTGCTTAGAATGGCTAAGTCTGTGCTATAGAATGAAATTTTGTATAAAAGTGGAAATGTTAGTTGCTCAGTTGTGTCCAACTCATTGCGACCCCAACAAGGTTCCTCTGGCCATGGAATTTCCCAGGCAAAAATACAGAAGTAGGTTGCCATTCCCTTTTCCAGGGGATCTTCCTGACCCAGGGATCAAACCTGGGTCTCCTGCATTGCAGACATATTCTTTACTATCTGAGCCACCAGGGATACCACGTATCTCAGATGAAGTATTTCGCAGAAACACTTACAAAGAAAAACTGCTTATCCAAACCAGCCATTTTACAGATGGGAAACCTGAGGCCCGAAGTTGTGACCTGGTTTGCACAGGTTGTGAAAGAAGTGAAGTCGGAGTCTGGGTCCTCAAGACTTTGATGGAGATGATGAAGGGCCAGGCGTACACGGTCCTCACCAGACCCTTGTCATCGTCCTATTGTGGCTTTACGGTTGCCAAAGTTTTCCTCTCTTTCTCCTGTTTCCTCTTCTGTATTGGAAGACAGATTTGTTTGGAACATGTACGAGCACCACAGAAATGTTCAGAATATATAAAAAGACGTGTGTCCATAACTGGGGGTTCTTCTTGAAGTGTGAAATCCAGAGGGGATAGGGTGCTCGGGTTCTGGGGAGAAAAAGAAGTCAAACAGTACAGTGGCAGGTCTATACAGCCTCCTGAGGGTCTGCGCCTGCCTCCCATCACCAGAGTTTTTCATCTTGCCTCTGTGGCATCCTGTCAGCCAGCCGGGAGACGTTTTAAATGGGACTGCTGTCTCCCTACCAATCCACTGACAGATATGAACGAATAATATAAATTCTCTAGCCATTCCTTGGCATTTATTTCAATGTAAGTGTATTTTTTCCCGAGTATAAAGCCCAATAGTAATTTATCAAGAGACAAATCATTTTTTCCTTGGCAGTGAAGTCTGCAAAATTCCCATTTTTAAGGCCTTAAATCTCCCTATTTTGACAGGAGTAAAAAAGCATTAGAAGCTTTGATTTAGCTGGATCATACAAAATAGTTTCTCATAATTATCCTTTTGAATGATATATGCATGTCTTTCTCCCCTTCTTATTAAACCCGAGGTCCCCATTTTTCACCCAGCTGTATTACTAAATTAAATTGCCTTTTGTTGTATTCAAGTTAAACACTTTGCCGAAAGCTTTTCTTGTTCGGGGAAAATAACATTTACCCAATGTGTGCCCGTGTTTTACTGTTTGGATTTACTGTTCACAATTGTTTGGTTTGCTGGGTAATTTGAGGATACTGTTTGTTTTAATAAGAATAATGAATCACTGTAATTTAGGATAATATCTTGGAGTACAGTATCTAGGAGGTAGGAAAGGGGGTGTTGAAGACCCATCACATGGAGAAAATGATTTTTCCTACTGCAAAAGCAGATGGGGAAAAGGTTAGAAAAAGTTACTGGAAGATATAAACAGCTGTGAGGTTGTTCTACAGTCTCTGCTCTTTCTCAAGTGAAAAACAAGCCTCCAACAGGGTGGGTTGGGTGGAACTTGCCTAATTCCCTCTTGATTAAGTTTTTGAGAGAACTGTTTTTATTATTATTATTATTATTATTATTATTGCAGTATAGTTGATTTATGTGCATGCATGTTAAGTCGCTTCAGTCATGTCCAACTCTTTGCAACCCTATGGACTATATGCAGCCCACTAGGCTCCTCTGTCTTTGGGATACTCCAGGCAAGAATACTGGAGTGGGTTGCCATTTCCTTCTCCAGGGGATCTCCCTGACCCAGGGTTCGAAACCCGGATCTCCTGCATTGCAGGCAGATCCTTTACCACTGGGCCACCAGAGAAGTCCCCTGAGTCACCAGGGAAGCACCTAACAATACTGATCAAGAATAGAGAAAACAAATCAATATCAGGAATGAAATAGAAGATATGAGTACAATCCTAAAGATATTAAAAGCATGATCAGGAAATGTTATAAATATTTTTACGCGTGTAAGTTGAACATTTTAGATGATAGAACTATATTTCTTGAAAGCTCCAAATAGCCAAAACCAATTTAAGAAGAAATTTTAAAACTTGAATAGTACTTTATCTATCACAGAAGTTGGATTTGCAATATAAACAACCTTCCTTCCCTAGTGGCTCAGCCAGTAAAGAATTTACTTACAATGCAGGAGACCCAGATTCCATCCCCGGGTTGGAAAGATCCTGTGGAGAAGGGAAGAGCAACCCACTCCAGTACTCTTGACTGGACAATCTCATGGAAAGAGGAGCCTGGTGGGCCACAGTCCATGGGGTGGCAAAGAGTCAGACATGAATAAATGACTAATACTTTCACTTTTCCCACAAACAAAATTCTAGGCCTTAATGACTCTACAGGTGAATTACAGCAAATATTTAAGGGAGAAACAATACCAGTACTATTATACAAAAGCTTTTTTTTCAGAATATAGGGATGGATGGAGCAGTTCTTGCCTTCTTTTACAAGGTCAATATAATTTCAATACTAAAATTCCAGAAAGACATTACCAAAACAGTAGAAAATTACCCACCAGTATTCCTCATGAACATAAAGGTAGAAATTCTTGACAAAATACTATAAACATAAATCCAGCCCAATAATTTTAAAAGTATAACATGTCTTGATCAGGTGAAGTTTATCCTAGGAATTCAAGGTTGATTTAACATGTGAAAAACAATTAGTGTAACATCATATTAGCAGAATTATAGAGAAAAATTATATGAACCTCCCAACAGATGTAGAAAAGCATTTAACAAAATCCATCATCCATTTTATGATAAAAATTCTCAGTAAACTGGGACTAGAAGAGAATTCTTCTGTCTGATAAAAGGTATCTGTAAAAACAACAAATAACCACACACACACAATCCTGCATATTAACATCATTCTTAATGGTGAAATACTGAATCTTCCACCTGTTTCAACATATGAGAGGTCCTCACCAATGCAATAATACATGGGAGAAATAACAATCATAAAAGTTGGAAAGGACAGAATAAAATTGTTTTTTTTCCACAGATATGATTATTTATAAGACAATAATAAGGAATAAACAAATACAAAAAGAGATAATAAGTAAATCCTCCAAACCCACAGATTTCAAGGTCAATATGCAAGAAGTTGGGGATTCCCAGGTGACTCAGTGGGTAAAGAATCTGCCTGCAATGCAGGAGACAGAAGAGATGGGAGTTCGATCCCTGGGTCAGAAAGATCCCCTGGAGGAGAGCATAACAACCCACTCCAGTATTCTTGCCTGGAGAATTCCATGGACAGAGAAGCCTGGGGTCACGAAAAGTCGGACACAACTAAGTGACTGAGCAAGCATGCAAGCATGCAGGATGCAAGAAGTTTTATTTCACAGACTGTCAAGAAAAATTTGGAAAATATTTTTAAATTCTATTAATTAATAATATCAAAAATTGAACTCAACTCCTATCTTACTTCATACATAAAAATTAATTTGAAATGAACCACAAATCCAACCATATAAGTTAAAACTCTGCAACTTCTGGAAGAAAACAGAAGAAAGTATCTTGAGAGTTTGAGAACCTAAGGATAAAGACTTCTTGGAGACAACATGAAAAGCACTAATCAGGGAGTTCCCTGGAGACCTAGTGGCTAGGATTCCGGGCTTTCATTGCTGTGGCCCAAGTTCAATCTCTGCTCCAGAAGCTAAGATCATACAGCACAGACCGCCCCCCCCCAAAAAAAAGCACCACAAATCATAAGAGAAAAAGATTGTTAGTTGGCCTTCATCAACATTACAAACATTACAAGTGTCTCATCAAAAGACACTTTAATGTAAATATATATATAAAGCAAGCCAACAACTTCAAGAAAATATTTGCAATAGCTACATCCGAAAAAGGCCTTGCATCCATAATATATAAAGAACCATAACTTCCTAATAAAAAGACAACATGGCTTTTTTAAACAGACAAAAGACTTCAACAGACCAAAACAAGATACATGATTACACGAAAAGGTTGACGCTCCAGTCATCAGGCAAATGCAGATGAGTACGGCAATCAGAGATCATCACATAGTCACTATATAGTAAGTCGCCTACATATGAACCTTCAAGTCTTAAACATTCAAAGATGTAAATGTGCCTTCCATCAACGTCAGGCGTGAGTGAAACCGCAGCAGCTCGCCCTCTGTCTCCTATTGCTGGTGGTCCTTCATCTCTACCATCTCCCAGCTCCTTTCCCTCCTCCAGGCAGGAATTCATCTTGCTTGTTCACTCGAGGCCAGCCCCTGTGTGCCAGCTATTGTATTGAACTACTTTACTTTTCCAGGGACTGTACTATAAGATTTAAAATGCTTCCTTTATTTATTGTGTTTGTATTTTATGCATTATTTCTGTGCAAAACATTATAAACCCATTAGGTACAAGACTGCAGCCTGTCCCCCTCCTGTGTCCATGGAATTCTCCAGGCAAGAATATTGGAGTGAGTTGCCATTTCCTTCTCCAGGGGATCTTCCTGCCTCAGGGATCGAACCCAGGTCTTCTGCATTAAGGCTGATTTTTTTTTTTTTTTACCACTGAGCCACCAGGGCAGTCCTATAAGTAATAAATATAAATAAACAAATTCGAAAACTAAATAAAAAGCATTGGCTCTAAACTTATAAAAGAGAAAAATTCTTTCTGGAAGAAGTAGAAAAACTCCTAGCATAAAATTTAAACGATAGTTCAAGACCCTCTACATTGAAAAATACACCAAGCTCAGTTAATTTTCAGATCACTACTCTTTTCCCTTGAAAAATGCATGTAAATTTTATATTACAAATTGTTGATTAAACTAATACCAATAGTTGATTGGCAAGCAATAAAATGATGTTTTGAATTGTTTGATTCCACCTAGAGTTGCTCATGCTTTAGAAAGACGTGTTGTACTTATTCAGAAGTCTCATATAATCTCAGAAACACCATCCACTTAGCCTCCATGGACACACAGCTCCAGCACGATGAGGGTGCAATATAGATGGCATTGGGGAGTTTCATCCAGTTCAGCCTTGCCAGGCCATTGCCAAGCGCCCCAGACAGGCCTCATGATCCGAAAACATATATGCTAGGAATACGAAACATCTGTGAGGGAGGTGACTTACAGATGGATCCTGAAAGGTGGGTCCAAGGAATGAATGGAACTCTGGTAGC
This sequence comes from Antilocapra americana, assembly GCA_007570785.1. Lineage (NCBI taxonomy): Eukaryota > Metazoa > Chordata > Mammalia > Artiodactyla > Antilocapridae > Antilocapra > Antilocapra americana. The sequence goes on along the minus strand of ML664186.1, from coordinate 10,607,958 downwards.
AGAGCAATTTTTTAATTTTTTAAAAATTTTTGGCCACATCACATAGCATGCAAGATCTTAGTTCCCCAACCAGCCATTGACCCCGTGCCCCCTGCAGTGGAAGTACAGAGTCTTAACCACTGGACCACCAGGGATATCCACAGAGGAATTTTTCATGGAGTAACTCCTCAGCATTCTGGAAGAAGATGTACCCATCAGCTCTGTATAGCTTCCAGGCTTCCATCTCAGCAGCAGGCTGGACCAGGGACCCTGAAAGGTGTTTGACCTACATGGTATATAGTTTTGCCCAGGAATGTGGTTGTGTAAAAACACGTGATTTTGTTGGCCGTCTATAGTGGAAGAATTTGTGTGCGTCCATGTATAGCTGTGAGTGTACATGTATGTTTTGTGTATGCGTGTCCATGTATGTGCACGAGCAATTACAAGAGTGTATGTTTCTGTGTGTGTGTGTGTGTGTGTGTGTGTGTGTGTGTGTGTGTGTGTGTCTGTGACAGATACTCAGAATTCATGGACGATGGTTCCTGCTTCTTCCGGAGCAACGCTGAGTGAGTCCACCTCTGACAGAGGGCTTGCCTTTTCTCCCATCCCCATCTATCTCCCAAAGATCTCTCGGATGCTGTGGTCCTCCCATCATCCCGAGACTAAAAGATCAGTCCCTCGACAGCATTTTCTTTTACAGCCTCCATAAAAGCAGTGGATGAATCCGCACTAAACTGGGGGGTGGAAATGGACTACTTTCAACGTGTCGGTGGTTTCTACAAGCCAATAAGCTGACACATGGGGGTGTTGATTTAAAAATCAGCAGATTTTTATACTTCACAATGTATTTGGGTTTTATCAGTGTCTCCTCGCCCCTTTTGTTCTTGATGTTTCATTACACTGGCGATCAGTTCTGACAGCCTAAACAGAAGTTGATCCGGACAGTTTATTTTTTAAATGAATGAGTCTCACATCTTCTGACATCCCTTTCCATCCTCCCTGAAAAGTGCTCTTCAACATCTGGCAGGCCCAGTTGTAGCTGCCAGAACTTTCTTAATTCAATAATCAAAACAGGTGCCAAAGAAGTAAGCCTATGACTGTTAATTTTTCAAGTCCCTCTCTTCCTTTCCATCTACCTAAATTGTTTGGAAGTGAATGTCAGCTCTCTGCTCCCCAGATTAGAGGTTATGCGCTCCTTGCATTGGAAAAATAAATGAAGAAGGAAAAAAAAGTCCACAGCTTGATCCTCTTAAGGAATATTTTTGAACCTCTTCTTAAAATGAAACCTGACTTGATTTTATTCTTTATTCAGAATGAAGGAAGGTTAGGCAGGGCTCAGAGGGGGTGTCCTTTTCTATTTTCTAAGACAGTGATTCTGAGAGAATACTGAAAGAAATTCCTGCATCAGAACCACCCAGAAATCTTTAAAATTATATAAAAGATTCAAAGTGCACTGATCCAAAATTTGGGGTGAGAGAGCAAAAATGTGCATATTTAGCCAGCCCTCTGGGTGAACTGATGTCCCAACTAATTTAAATCAGTAAGATCAACTGATTTAAAGATGTTTACTCGAAAGGGATAAGCAAACAAAATCAAACCGAGGTCACTTACAAAAGGCAATTCAATTTAGTCTCCCTTTCTCCCCCCCTTTGAGAAATGTAAAAGTCAGGTGAGTTGATTTAAAATTAGAATGGGGGGCTGTAAAACTTAACTCAGTAAAGACAGTAAATCCTGAAAAATAAGTTCCAGTTTTACTTTATGTCCAGTTAGGGAGTGAATGAAAAAGGAATGAAAAGGAAATAGTGAAGAAGAAAAGAAAAGAGAGAGGGAGAGAGAAGCAGCTTTTTCCCGTAGTTTCTATAAGACAAGTGCTGTTCTAAACATTTCACATGGAGTACCACAGGTTATCCAAGGAAGAGAGAGGATGATAAAGTAGAGAAACAGGAGAGAAAAAAAGACAGGAGGAGAAATAGAGAAAGAAAACAAGCCTGCGAAAAACAGATGGGAGAGAAGCACAGAAAGAGAAACTGAAATACGGAGTCAGCGAATATAACCCAGTGATACTCCAAGAGGTACAGAGAGAAAGCAAGAGCCATAGAGAGCCAGAGAGAAGGACAGTACAGAGAAATGCTGTGTTTCTGTTCCCGCTGCCTGCCATAACACAGTCCCACAGACTGGGTGGCTCAAACCACAGAAAGGTATTCCGCAGTCCTGGAGGCTGGAAGTCCAGGGTCAAGGTGTCAACAGGGCTGGTTTCACCCTCTCTCCTTGGTTCTAGATGTACATCTTCTTCCACTGTCTTCACGGTGTCTTCCCTCTTACCTATTGCTGTCTGAATTTTCTCTACTTATAAAGACACCTGTTATCTCAGATTAAGACCTACCCTAAGGACCTCTTGCTGACTTAGTTACCGATAAGATCTCTACCTTCAAATACAGCCAAATTGTGAAGAACAAGGGCTTGGAACTTCAGCATATGAATTCAGGAAAGAAAGACACCATCCAGCCCATCACAGACACGGAGACAGAGGAAAGGATAGAGAAAACTAAGGCATGCAGGTAAGACCACTTGGGGAGAGAGAAACGAAAAGGGAGGCAGACTAACTGCAGAATTCTTGAAAAAATTTTGAAGCCACTTTTAGTTGGGGGTCCCCCTTTTTGTCAATATTTTTTTTTGTCAGATTAGGCAACATCGTTCAGAGTTTTACTTAAGACTCACAAAATGGTGTCCTGCTGACTAATCATTTGCTGTTCATAGATTTCCATCAACTCTCGTAATTGATTCCTTGGCCTCATCAAACTCTAACCATTTGCAAGTCTATTATTGCAATTTACTATTCTGTTACTCCAATTTAGGCTTCTCAGTCAGTGGAAAAACTGACTCCTAGCAACAACTTACTTGAATTACAAGGATAGCATTTTAAGTGAATTATCTTAACTTTAAAACCCCCCAAATTTATGATTTATCAATTTTGCTTCATAAAAAGACCTAAAGGCCTCTCTGCTATTTTGAAGTTACTTTCAGGTGTAATATTTTCAATGATTTATAGGCGATGTCTTACAGAACCATATACTATCAAAGTTTAGAAACTTTTTGAGACCACTGTGTAACAAAGTCACTAACATCGTATGATCACTTATCCACCAGGGTAGGGAAAAAGAAAAGCTGCCCTGTTTTCCATTTCCTTGGCTGGAGGAGGATTAACAGTAACTGAAAACCTAAGGAACTCTGCCAGTTCCATATGCCTAAACACAGGGTAAGAATACTAGGTGGGAGATTCCTGGGAGAAATTCTTAATCAGTAAACGTGAGGTGGGATGCAATAATCTTCATTTTTACTAGAAGTCCAGGGAATTGGGCACAAATGGTCTTCAAATCAGTGTTAAGAAACTCGAGAATGCTGGGAAGGTTGACAGCTTTGGGGATCAGCCAAATCTGGACTCAGTGACATCGTGTGGTCCAGTTGCCTCCCAATCAATTCCTTATCTGCATGGTGAGATATAGAGACAGCTTGAAGGCTTGTGGCAAGGATTATATAAAATGATGTAAAATGAAGTGCTTAACATGGACACGCAATGAATACCAGGCACTCCAGCGTTCTAACATCCAAATTCAGCTGCCCACTCCAAACCCCATTTAAATAGACATTTTATTTAAAAATATATAACAAAATCCTATGGCCTTCATGCTTGACAGACACAAAAACTCATGGAGGAAGAAAAAACTCATGAAGGAAATCTTCCAAGGCTTGAATACATATTCTTCCAGAGGCTCCCAGCCACTCCCCTCACCCTAGCCACTCACAGGCAGGATGGATGCCCTCTGTGGTTTATTTGTCACCATCATCCATGACGCGTTTCCTCTGTATGCGCAGGAAGTCAAGAGGCAGTCTTTGGGGTCTCCCACTCGTCTCGTGTTAGACTATAAAGTAATATAGTCGTTTTTGCTTGACACCAACTGCACTTACTCTTTCCTTCTATTAAAGCAGTGCCGCACAAGTGGAATGATATCCAACGGTCCTTTTCCAAATCACAAATTTCAGAATGATGGGTAAGGACTTTCAAAGACATCTCATGACCCTAGAGGTCTGAGTTTGGGTGCTTAAGAGAAAATGGGTCTTTAGGAAAACTGCAGTGGAGTGGTGGTATCTTAATTAAGTCACCAGTTGTCTAGAATATTCACCTGTGACATCCTGCTACACTCATTACCTTCAATTGCTCTTGACACTTCAGTTTTATTACCATTCCTACTCCTATTTCTGTACTATAGTAATAACTATTAATAATCATCATTTCAAATATAATAGCTAACATTAATATGTGCTTCCTGTGCGTCAGGCACTATGTTAATTGCCTTGTCTATATTCCCTCATTTACTTCCAAAAATAAAATGAGGAACTTAACCATTACCCTATATTACTAATAAAAAATAGAGGGTTAAAAGGGGTGAACACCTTGACCACAGGCCGCAGAGCAAGTGAAAGACAGCAGTAGATTTCCAGTCCAGGGTTGCCTGACTTCAAGTGCAGTCAGCATTTCCAACCTTGGGTATGAGAACACTGAAAATTGAGCAGACCCTCATGAAGCTGGAATTGCCTTTTTAGTGTCTGCTGATTGAGAAAATGCATCATGGCAGGAAAAAAAAAAAAAGCTATGAATTCTGCAAATGTTTACATGACTTTGCATTTTGCTAATCACAGCGACAACTGCGGTTACCTACGTGACATATCTTGCTGGAGTTAAACTGACAATGAGATCACAATGCATGATATCAGGAAGATAAATTCTGAGGGACGGCCCAGTTACCCTGATGCCTTTCTGAGGTCTGCTGCCCTCAATTTGGAATGGGCTAAAGATACGATAGCCAGAAATGGACTTTAGAATTTAGCTAATCCAATGCCCAAGTTGCCAGGGGAGATAGCTGGACCTAGAGGTGTTAAAAGACCTATTTAAGGCCACCTAGTAAGTTAATGCCAAATGGTGAAAGCTAGTCTCCTAATTCCTAATTTGAACATTCTGGTTTATCATAGTTTACCAAATCATTAGCTCATATTTTAGAACTCTAACTCCCTATCTTCCTCATCCCTCCCTGTCCCATGGAGTTGTTATATTCCTAAGGGCAAAGGTCAACAATTTCTATGCAGAGTGCATCATGTAAAATGCCACAATGGGTGACTCACAAGCTAGAATCAAAACTGCCAGGAGAAATAACAACCTCAGATATCCAGATGATACCACTCTAATGGCAGAAAGTGAAGATGAACTAAAGAGCCTCCTGATGAGGGTGAGAGAACAGAATGAAAAAGTTGGCTTGAAACTCAGCATTCAAAAACTAGGATCATGGCACCTGGTCCCATCACTTCATGGCAAATAGAAGGAAGAAAATCAGTAGTGACAGATTTTATTTTCTTGGGCCTCAGCAATCACTGTAAATGGTGACTGCAACCATGAAATTAAAAGACACTTGCTCCTTGGAAAGCTATGACAAACTTAGACAGCATGTTAAAAAGCAGAGACATCACTTTGTCAACAAAGGTCCTTCTGGTCAAAGCTATGTTTTTTTCAGTAGTCATGTACGGATGTGAGAGTTGGGCCATAAAGAAGGCTGAGCGCCAGAGAATTGATGCTTTGGAACTGTGGTGCTGGAGAAGACTCTTGAGAGTCCCTTGGACAGCAAGGAAATCAAACCAGTCAATCCTTAAGGAAATCAACCCTGAATATGCATTGGAAGTACTGATGTTGAAGCTGAAGCTCCAATAGTTTGACCACCTGATACAAAGAGCCAACTCATTAGAAATGACCCCAAGGCTGGGAAAGATTGAAGGCAAAAGGAGAAAGGGGTGGCAGAGGATGAAATGGCTAGATGGCATCACCAACTCAATCAACTTGAGTTTGAACAAACTCTCAAGTGAAGGACACAGTGAAGGGCAGGGGAGCCTGGCATGCTGCAGTCCACGGGGGTGCAAAGAATCAGATATGACTTAGCAGCTGAACAACAACAAAGGTCAGCAAACTATAGCCCACAGGCCAAATCCAGCTGATGACCTGTTTCATAAATTAAGTTTTATTGGAACACAGACAGACTCGTTCATTTGCACACTGACCATGGCCGCTTTCCCATTACAGTGGCCTAGTTGAGTCTTTAGGACCAAGATCACAGGACCTGCAAAGCTGAAAATATTTTATATCTGACCCTTCACAGAAAGTTTGCTATCCTGTGATTTAAGATGCCATAGGAAATTTCCCTTTGCATCACCCACTCTTGCAGAAACCTCAGGAACATTCCAGAGATTTATTGCATTAGAAACTTGCAACAGACAAGTATCCAAACCTTCCAGAAAAGTTGGGTGAGAGGAGATAGAGAGAAAGATAAAAGTAAACTGTCTGAGAATGGACAAAGGGGAAAGTAAATGAATGCATGCATGAAAGAATTATCTACCTCTCAGGGAGGTAGAGAGCATCTTATAAGATAATGTTTTGTGAGCTGTTATGATTGCAACCAATTAATCGTCACTTTATCCCAGTGCCCATCTGAGAATCGAAAATGCCTACCCAAGCTGCCAGAATCCCCTGCAGGGAACACTGAGGGTCTGAAAAAACCATTAGCCCCTCTGGGAAAAAGTTATGGTCTCCTTCTCTACATCCTCATCTTTATGAGTTTCCATTACTTGTTCCATTAAAGAAACGTTACATGCTTCATCTGTCAGCCTCTTCACTACCCAAAATGACAACTGCTGAAGTTTAAATAATAAAAAATGGAATAAATATTATAGCATCCTGTAATCCTGCAATATGGATACTGGGCCAAAGATCATTGAGAAGATAACAGAAAAATAGCTCTTGACTTAAAGACTATGTAGAATCTTCAGCTAATCTATCCTTTAGCTGCATGACCCTGGGAGAACATTCAGCTTCTCTGAGATAGATGCCCATTGACATTGTCTTTCTCTGGAATGCTCTGACTGGGACAATCCTGCTCTTCCTAGCTTCCCATGGCCAAGTAACTCCTCCTTGCCTTTCAAGTATCAGTTCAAATGTCACCTCCTTGGTTTCACCACTTCCCACCCCCATTTACCCACTTCTCTACCCACTGGCTGTCTTCTTACACTATCCATTTCCTTTATTCATCTGTTTATGTTTCAAGCATCTACCTTCCCTTGTCCCCCCTAGATTTCTAGCTCCACAATGACAAGAAGCTTTTCTATTATATGTGCCCCACCTCAGAACTGAAAAAAACATGCCTGGCAGACAGTAGGAGCTTGAAGGATCCTTGTTGAACAAGTAAGTAAATGAATGCATGCTTTAAAGAATTATCTACCTCTCAAGGAGGTAGAGAGCATCTTACAAGATAATGCTTTGTGAGTGGTTATATGGTTGCAACCAACAAATCATCATTTTATCCCAGTGCCCACCTGAGAAACGAAAATGACTACCCAAGCAAGAAAATAAAAAACTGAAAACTTCTGAACCAAAATATTCACTAGTTCTTAAAAATGACAATATGAATACTGTTCATCTGCTTTATTTGTCCCCTTTCCAATGCTGCAGAGAAATCTGAACATACAAGCCATGAATATACATTCATAGGTTTGTTATCTCTCTCTCTCTCTCTCTCTCTCTCTCTCTCTCTCTGTGTGTGTGTGTGTCTCTCTCACACACACACACATACACAGTTACTCTAGCTTTAGACTATGCAATCACACTAAATCACCTGTCTGTTCTCCTTAAGCATAGAGAAGCTAACTGGTGGCAGAGGGTCTCCACCAGCTTGAACACAGATGTGTCTGTATTTCCTTCGAACCTGATTTGTAGAACGGGAGGAGATGTGTATAGGCGGAAAGGCAAGCTGTACACCTCTGTATTTATGTTCAGAGTTCTCAGAATGGACCTTTCTCTTCCTACGCTGACCCCACCATGGTCTGCATGTGCGTCCAATGCTTTGATCGCCTCTCCTGAGCCCTGCCCTGCTTCTACTCCTTCATTGCATTTCAGCTAAAGACTTTTCTGATCTCCACTCCTTGTCTGGGTCTGATCCCTTACTGTATATCACTTACCCACCTGCCATGCTTCAAACTAATCATGAATTTAATCATTGACGTAACCCAAACATGGGCTGGGCCTCCCGGCCCTTTTTCCTGGGACTTACTTCAGTGTGGATGGGTCCCCAGGACCACGAGGTTTGATCACCCACAGTTCTCCCCTTGATTCTTGGAGTTCCAGAGAAACTTGCTCAAGCAGATTCTCTCTGCTTCTATGCAAACCTGCCACCTGTCCTGTTCCGCATCCATCCTGCACAAAGCACAGCCATTTCTCTGGTGACATGCTTCCAGCCTCCCATGTGAGCTACTGGGCAGAGCTAGGGAAGATGTGAGGGTGCCCAGGGGAGTTCTGTGAGTCATCACCTGTGCTCCCGGTAATAAGCAAACCCATCTCTCCATCCCCACGCTCTCTGCCCCTTCTTCTTATCTTGGCATGAAGAGAAATTCTTCCCTTGCTGGAAGAGCAGGTCATCCCACTTTCAGGTCCCTTCTGCTCCTAAGAAGAGTCATCAAGGGAGTTTTCTGAGTAAATATAGAGCTTATAGACTGAAGTTAAAAAAAAAAGAAAGAAAGAAAGGAAACTCCTTTTAGAGTTTGCTTTGCCCTGGGGGTCTTGACAGGTTGCCAAAAAGTGATGGTCAAAGATGCTCATCCTATTTGTGAAAGAAGCAATAAGCTCTCTAGGGTGGACAGCAAGAGGCATACAAAAGACCCCCTTTGCCTTCCAAAACCCAAAGTCAATGCTAATGTGACTGAAGTTACCACACCCTGTTTTTAAAAGACAAATAATATTTTTTTTTATTTTTTGGCCACACTGGGTCTTCACTGCTACACATGGGTGTTCACTGGTTGCAGCGAGCAAGGGCTACTGTCTAACTGCGGTGCAGGAACTCATTGCGATGGCTTCCCTTGTTGCGGAGCACCAGCTCTAGGCGGGCAGGCTCAGTAGTTGTGGCACGTGGGCTTCATTGTCTCTCAGCATGTGGAATCTTCCTGGACCAGGGATCGAACTCGAGTCCCCTGCATTGGCAGGTGAGTTCTGAACCACTGAATCACCAGCAAAGTCCATGCCTTGATTTTGTCAGCATCTCAAATGCACATGGAGTAAGTTAACTAACCTCTCTTAGCCTCTAAGGTTCTGACCCTGATTCCATTTCTGATCACCAGCTAAGGTTCTGGAACCAACTACAATGAATGGCGGGAAGTGGGCAGGGCATTGGGGGGATTTCCCCCATGCCCCCAAGAGGTTTTCCAACAACATCTGGGTGTCCTCCAATTCAGCTCCATTCTGAAACTGTCTACATGGAGACAGAATCAGCCGACAGGTTAAGGGTTCAGTCCTACAGACCGCCCCCATCCTCCCCCTACCCCGGACTCTCAGATGCAAGTCTCAAGTCCAGATTATCACCTGTACTTCTAACCACCTGGCTATAGATCTCAGATTCCAATGACCCTCTCCTTGGGTTTGATTAATTTGCTTGAGCAACTCAGCACTCAGTTTTTTACTGACTAGATTGCCAGTTTATTACAAAAAGATGTAATTCTGGACAGCCAGATGAAAGGACCTCTAGAGCAAGGAGTGGGGAAAAGGTATAGAGTTTCCATGCCCTCTCTTCCCATCTCCATGTGTTTTCCAGCTCAGAAACTCTCCAAATACTATCCTTCTGAGTTTTTATGGAGGTTTCATTACATAGGCATGATTGATTAGATTATTGGCTATTGGCAACTGATTCAACCTCCAGCGCAGAGGTGGGGGTGTTTGATGGGCTGAAATTTCTAACCCTCTAATCACATGGCTTGTCCTCCTGGCAACCAGCTCCCATCCTAAGTCATGTCCAACTCTTTGCAACCCCATGGACTTCAGCACACCAGGCTTCCCTGTCTTACACTATCTCCCAGAGTTTGCTCAAACTTGTGTCCGTTGAGATGGTGATGCTGTCTAACCATCTCATCCTCTGCCGCTCACTTTTCTCACTGTGCCTCCTCATCCTTGGGTGAGGTCCCCTGAAGCCACCTTATTAATATAACAAGGGTCATCTTTAAAGCTCTCCATCAGGAGGAAATTCCAAGGGTCTTAGGAACTCTGTGCCAGATGTGGGAAGAAGACCGTATACATAGTTCTTATAAATCGCAATAGTACAGCCTCAGTTTCCTCGGTGGGGGCAATAATGCCAACCTTATGAGGATTAAGATCCGTTTCCTTTTCCCAGAGTCCTCATTCTGTTCTTCTCCACAAAAAGACAGATGCTGAGTGTGTGAAGTTGGAATTGGTCCCCGAGTGCCTTGAAAGGTCATATGCCAAGTTGGATTTGATTTTTTTCCTTGCAAATGCTTTGACTGAGTGGGAAGGGGTACACCAATTCAGAGCCCAGGAGGCTGGGAAGGATATTTGAAAAGACAGAGATCTGGGGGTGCGAACTCTTAGAAGAAAAAGAGATCATCATGCAGAGCGAAGTATCCTGCCCCTCCTTTACCCTCTGGCGTTTGATTCAAGTCACCTAGCAGGCTCCTGTCTTCTCTATCAGAATCCATTCATCCATCGCTAAGTCTGAAAAGGATGTCTTTAACCTTCAGCCTTAGGGAGCAGCTAGGTGCTTTCTTCCAGCTCACAGAAGACACCTTTCTTGGCTTTTTAGAAGAACCAAATGGTGACCAAGCTAACCAGGATTACTGTGCCTCCAGCCCACATGGAAAACGGGGAGAGTCTGAGTTTCCTTTTCCCCTCTCCACCCACCTTCCAGCATCAACAGGATTTAAGCCCTGTCATTGTCCTCCTCAGGCTTCCCAGGTGGCCCTAGTGGTAAAGAGCCTGCCTGCCAAAGCAGGAGACGTAAGATATACTGGTTCAATCCCTGGGTTGCGAAGATCCCCTGGAGGAGGGCTTGGCAACCCACTCCAATATTCTTGCCTGGAGAACCCCATGGATGGAGGAGCCTGGCAGGCTGTAGTCCAGAGAGTCATGAAAGAGTCGGACACAACTGAAGTGGTGCTCGCATGCACGCATAGTCCTTCTGGAAACAGTCTTTCAGCCTCAAGCCTGATTCATTAATTTCGCTGCTTTGGCTGGGTGATTTATCAAAATTCCCTCAACAGTTCAATTAGGAAGGACCAGCCTCGCAAATTGGGGTTGGTTTTCTCATCTCCCCTAGCCAGCTTGCAGTCTGCATTGCCGCCCCGGCCACCCTGGGTTTGGGGAGCACCAGGTAAAATAAATCACACCTCCCACTTATCGACTTCATAATTTTTTGCAGCACAAAAGCACTGCCAAGGAGACGGGGCAAATAAATGCTTTCCCTTCTCCTTGGCACCTAACTGTTGCTCCTACAGAACTGAAGGACAGGTCTTTATCCTTCCTCTCACAGCCACCCGGGCAGCCCTGTTTCCCAGGCCCACATCCACCTTGAGGAATATCAGGACTGTGGGGAGATCTTCCTTCTAGCTCAAGCCCTCATCATCTCTCTTGCTGGTTTCTCATAACTATACCTTCCACCTCCATCTCTCCCCTTTAGGCCCCATTTTCATACTGCAGCCAGAGAAATGTGTCGAAACTGCAAATATGATGTCACTGCTCTCCCTCTTAAACCATCCATGGCTCCCTATCGCCCCATGAGAAAATACAAACTCCTGAGTATGGCAGTCAGCTAACTCCCTTTGGCATCTAAGCTCCATGAGATCTCCAGTTCCTAGATAGGAGCACGGCCCAAAGGACCTGCAGACTGAATAAAATCAGCCTGTTCTCTTTCCAGTCTCACCTCCTCCTCTCTCTATTTATCATTTTATTCTCAGCAGCACCAAGTATTTAGAATTCCTCCCAAGAGCCATCCTGGTTCTCATCCACTCCCCCTATTTTATAAATGTAACCTCCCTGCCTGAAGTGTGCTTACCCCCCTCTTCAGTTGGCATCTGCTTATCCCTTAATTCACAGTCATCACCTCCTTCTGTAAGTCTCCCTAAACATCCCTCCTCAGGGGCACAGCTCCATATTGAACTGGAGACCCACTCCTTCCCCAACACTGAGAACTGCCCTACCATGTGGGACCTCAATCAGCTGGAGGGCAGGGGCCACTCACGCCTTATCCATTTATGTTGCCCAGCACCTGATACACAGTCCTGATCTCTGTTCCCATCACTGGGCTCCAACCCACCCGGGGCCCTTGCAATACTTCCCCATGGTCTTTAGTTGCTGTTTCAATGCTCTGCTTCTGAAGAAATGGTCCCAGAGAAGTGTTTCCTTTCAAATTATTTCTATTTTTATTCTCCTCCAAAGGGCAGCCCATCCTGGTCCTTCTATGTTATACCCTTCTTCCTCAGAAGATACAGGAAGTATTTTTCCCAGAAAGCTAAAACTCTTAAAAATATTTCCGCTGCCTCTCCACTGACCACTTTGTTGTTGCTGTTCATTAGCTCAGTTGTGTCCCAACTGTTTGCAACCTCATGGACTGCAGCACGCTAAGCTCCTCTGTCCTTCACTATCTCCTGGAGTTTGCTCAAATTCATGTCCACTGAATCGGTGATGCTATCTAACCATCTCATCCCCTGCTGTCCCCTTCTCCTCCTGCCCTCAATCTTTCCCAGCATCAGGGTCTTTCTCAATGCGCCAGCTCTTTGCATCAGGTAGCCAAAGTACTGGAGCTTCAGCTTCAGCATCAGTCCTTCCAATGAATACACAGTCCACTGACCACAAACAATACCAGACCAGTGTCACTGTGTTCCCACCTCACAGTCAATGTTCATCTGCTGGAGTTCGGTGGTCTCTGGTCCTCTTTATAAGAGTGCAATTAATTAGCCTTCTAGGAAAGATGGATGTTGCCTCCAGAGCTCCCTGAACCCCTTTCCCAAGAAGCCTCTTGAGATACTTAATGGACAGACCCCTGGATGATTAACCCAGGCATTCCAGCCCCCCAGGCTAAGTCCCACTGTGACCGTCATTGTAATACTAACAATACTCCACACACCACTCTCTCACCTTGTTTCATTCATTATTTCAATAACCATTGATTGAAAGCTCCCTAAGCTAGGCATTGGCATTGACAATGAGGAATCAGCAATTCAAACCAACCAACCAAGAAAGCAGGTGTGGACTCACCAGCTCCCCTGCTGTCATGAACTGGTTTAAGATTCTTGGTCTGGAAGCATCTCTTAATAAGCCTCATTCTGACTCCTTTGATCTGTTGGCCAGCTCAGATTCTTTGACCTGAACCACAGCCATGGAAACAATATCCCTATTCTTGAATTCTAGGTCCCTTCATTCTGGTTAATTTCTCCCTCTCCATCTCAGCGGGTCCCTAACCTTACTTAACCACTGGCAGTGATACTGCCAGTGAGAGGAGACCAGATCTCCAAGGAATAACGACATGAACTTATCAAAATTAATTAATGAACCATACAGTCTATTTTCAAATCCCTGTGTTCGCTGCTGGAGGACAGAGGCCAACCAGGTCTGTCTGCTCCACCCTCGGAGCCTAGCGTTGCTCTCTCTGGTTTTCATCAAAGATGGACTGAATGAGTAAATAAGCAAAGGAATGAATCTCTATGATCTGGGGCTCTGGATCCCAACCTGACTCTGACACATCTCTCTTCCTCAGTGGAGTTTATTCCATTTTGACCCCAACAGCAGAGCTCCCCAGAACTTTATTTATTGCAGAGCAAGCTGTAACACTGGTGCAAGCAGTAATGATCCATGTGTTGGCAATACTCCTGCACGTTGATGGACTTCCATAGTAATTCAACATTATTATGTGTCAAATGTAATTTATGGTTTAATACAATGCCAGTTTTATAACTGCATTATTGTTATGTATTTACATCTGGAAAAAAAAATAAATCACAGTGAAATTTTCCACTTTGAAGGACTTCATCTGAGATTAAGTGCCGAGTCAACCAAGGCTGTGTTTACTCAGGCTCAGATTGGGGCATCTCCAGGCCTTGAGAACAAAACCACTTAACTGCTTTCAAATTATACCACTTTTGCAAGTTATTTGCATCTTTTGTGACCCCATGGACTTGTACCCCACGAGGCTCCTCTGCCCATGAATTTCCCAGGCAAGAATACTGGTGTAGGTAGCCATCCTCTTATCCAGGGGATCTTCCCAACCCCGGTCTCCTGCATTGCAGGCAGATTCTTTACCATCTGAGCCATCAAGGAAGCCCCCTTGGAAAATCCAAATACCTGCCCAGAAAGAGTCTCTCTCTCAATAGCATAAGATATCAAAGAAATGCCTAGAACACTATATAAATGGTCTGTTCCACTCACACTCTTCAGGTAGCTGGGGTTTTGTTATTTCTTTGCATGTGTTTCAATTAAAAATTTATCAGGGATTTTTCAATTGCGGTAAGTATAGAACTGTATCATTTTAATGTAAACATTTGATTTACATACATACCATGATGTATACAGTTCTCAGTCCCATTCATGAGCATTTTAGGTTGTTTCTAATTTCTCATTATAAGCAATAGTGCAAAGAACATCTTTGGACAACCATTTGCACAGTTGTGCAGTTTTGTTTTATTGAGGAAAACCCCTAAATAAATTTCAGGGTCAAAGGGGAAATCTTTAAAATAAAAAAACATACCTTGCAGTAGCCTTGATTAACATAAAAACTTCCATTCAACCTCAGACATCCACTCAGATATCACCTCCTCTGTAAAGCCCTCCTTGATTTCCCTGGGGCTATACCATTGGCAGACTTTATCACTATTTCCACTCAGCTACCTCATTACTTTATATAAATTTTTTGCAAGTAGTAAATTGCAGTGCCAATCAGTCATTTACACATCTGTTCATGTTATGGGATTATCATCCTACAGGGCATGTGCTGTGTCATTTTTCATCTAGGTAGTTCCAGTGTCTACACCATTGATGTTAATCTCCATATGCAGTGAATCAAAATGCCATTAGGGAATTGTTGGAAGAGCTAACAAATTTTGAGTTTCAAATTCATTGTCTTAGGGGTTATAGAAAACCCTTTGAGAAGTCATTAAAAGGTTTTAATCAGGTTTTTTTCTTGGACGATTTGTGTGTGTGTGTTCCATAAATTGTGAGTTGCTCATTCATATCCGACTCTTCGTGACCCCATGGACTGTGGCCCACCAGGCTCCTCTGTCCATGGGATTCCCCAGGCAAGAATACTGGAGTAGGGTACCATTCTCTTCTCCACAGGATCTTTCCAATCCAGGAATCAAACCCAGGTCTCCTGCATTGCAGGCTACAGATGGCCCCTCATACTGTACTTTCCGGAGCTGCTCAGTAGTAGGTGGGGGGCCGGGGAGTAGTGGTTGCCCAGAGCCTCCTCCCGGGCCTTCTGCACAGGGCAGTGAGAGAAGCCCCCAGGGTGGTTACAGCAGCTGGACTTCAACATACGTTCACGTCCTGCTTTCCCCGCCCGCTTTACGGCTACCGCCCCAGTCTAGGCGGCCATCTTCCCTCACCTGAGTGTCTTCGAAGGGCTCTCAACCGATCTCCCTGTTTCCTGCTCCCAACTCCAATTAGTTTCTCACAACAGAATCAGAATAAACTTGAGAAGAGATGGGAAGAGACGGTCAGGAAATGGGTAGGAAGGGAAGAGAAAAAAAAAAAAAAACGGGATTGGCAAAACTATTTTAAGAGGTAGCTTCTACCTGCAGTTTTATTCTTTCTTTCCATTTATCGTATTTAACCAAATGCATATTTTCCATCAAGAAACATGTTGTAGTATGTTGGGTAGTTCACTTTCCTGCTTGTCTTTCGATCAGCCAGGTGTATAACCTAGTATAATAATTTTAGATATTTTTAGTTGCTACAAAGCCCCAGCTTTAGAATTGTGTAGATCCTGCTTTTCAGGATAGAAATGTTCACAGGAAAAGCTCTGCAGATGAATACATTTTTCCATTGACTTCCATTATGAAATTGAAGAGGAATTCCCAGATAGAGGGAGAAATCTTCAAAAGTCCATGTTGAAAACTTCTAGACAGAAATTGTTTATAATAAGAAACAAACTGGTGGTACAAAACTTCTTTTACTCCAGGATAGTTCCAAGCTGTATGTGTGTGCTTTTCAACCTAATGTCAGGAGCAGTGGTGGGTTTTAGGAAACCAAGGCTGGTCTAATTATTCTAGGGATTCAAGACATGAAAAGAGCTAGATTTCATATGTAGTAGACAGGTAAGATCTGGATTTCAGGAGGGACAACTTTGGAGAAGATGGAAGCTGGGAACAGACATTGAAGCCATAGCACCAAGTTCTTGGGAAAATATAAAGGCAAGCAGGGAGCAACCAAGGTCTGGTTCTCAAATGCAGCTCATCTGATACCATGAGCTGGT
Organism: Antilocapra americana; assembly: GCA_007570785.1. Taxonomy (NCBI): domain Eukaryota; kingdom Metazoa; phylum Chordata; class Mammalia; order Artiodactyla; family Antilocapridae; genus Antilocapra; species Antilocapra americana. Next base: position 10,591,645 of record ML664186.1, on the reverse strand, counting down.
TGAGTGGCCCTTGGGCTGAGCTGCATCATTGAAAAGTTTCCACATTCTTTTCTGTGGTCAGCTCTCTTCCTTCTACAAAGAAGGCACTTGGTTAGTTCTGGGCTGTTCTAACAAAATACGCCACACTGGCTGACTTAAGAGAAATTGTTTCTCATGAGCTGCCCAAAGATTTGATGCCTGTAGGAACCCACTTGAAGGGTTGCAGATGGCTTTCTCCTTGCTGTGACCTGACATGATGGAAAGCAGAGAGCAAGCAAACCCTTGGGTCTCTTCTGATAAGGGCACTAATCCCATTTGTGTGGGCTCCACCCTCATGATCTAATCGCCTCCCAAAGACCCCACATCCTACTACCACACATTGAGGGTTAGAGTTTCCACATATAAATTTTAAGGGGACACAGACACGCAGTCCATAACATGCACTTAGCCAAACATGTAATATTATAAGAAAAAAAAATCTAGCTTCCCTGTAAGATCTCAACTAGCAAACCCTGCACCACATCTTTGGGAAGGTATGCAGTGGCTTCTCCTTACAATTAGCATGAACACAGCCTTTCTTCTCTATCCCAAATTTCCCAGGCTATGATTTAAACCTGCTTTACTATTTATTATAACCAGCAATTAGATGTGGCTCAATTGTATCACTTTATTTTGGAACAATAAAAAAAATTATCTTCCTTTGGGAGAAATACAGGGTTTGACCATCTTAAAAATATCTTGTCTTTAATGTCACAAATGAATTTTACTTTGAATCCCAGAACTGAGGCATTAGAAAAGACTTGAGAAATTATCAGATGCAGCATTGTATTTTTCCAACAAGAATCAGAGAAGGAGAAAGGGAGGTTTGGGAACACATGGCTCAGCAGAACACCAGAGACTCTAGTCCAAGTCCCCCTAGGAGCACAGCCCTGATTTCTCCTCCTTTGTCTCATCTCCGTGATAGACATAGAATTGCCATAACTAATTGGAAAAGGCATCAGCTTCATTTTATGATGAAAAAGGACAGAAAGGAAACTCATTGCCATTGCACAATTTATGAGGTCGTTGTTAGATTCATTACTTGAAGATCAGTGGGTGTAATTAGTGACCCAAATCCAAGCAGATAAAACAGTTTGGCCCTTGTTTAAAATCTTGTCTTGAAATTGAGTAATTTCCCCTCCTCTAGACATAGTGCCTTTGAGGGTCATATTTAATGATCATACATCCCAGTGTGAAGTGACCCAGGAGGACAAGGGAGGACTTTGTAAATTGCTCTCAAACTAATTTGCCCATCAGTTGGCATTTCCTCACACCTTGAAGATTATTTTATAGGCTGCTAGTAATGATTCCTATATTTACTTGGTATTTTACACTATCCAAAATGTTTGTCAATATAAAACTCATATCTGGGAACTCTCTCAATCAATAAATGTTTATTGAAACTATTTGGGTAATATCTCATTTAATCTTAACAGCAACTCTGAGTGGCAGGAAATAGTAATAGAACAAATGCTAAATTTCCTATTTTACATGAAAACATGGATTGGAGAATCCTTGGCTCTTTAAACCTCAGTTCTCAGATTTTTGTTCTGGCTTCTAGTCTCTTTTCCTCATTTTCTCCTGGGTAGTGAGGTTGAGTTCAAGCTATTGAATTTCAGAAGAAAAAATGTGAAACAATACTTTCTCCAAAGAAAAAAACTTATTGCCCTTGCATTTAATGTCCTTCTGCAAGATGGAAAACTTTTCAAAATAATTTTGAGGGTCAAGCCATCTGTAAGGGAAGTGCCTGACATGATCTCTCTTCAAAATAATCTATAAACCGGACTGAAAGCAGATTTCTTAGAGATGATGAGGAGACCCTGAGGGCAGTCACAGATTCATAACATTTGAGAACAGGGAGAGAATTGAGGATCTAGAAGTAACTCCAGGCTTCCCAGGTGATAGGTGAGGACCCTGAGGTCCAGAGACATTCAATGACTTACAAAGAGGTCACACAGGGAGTTAGTGTCAGAGCTGGACTCAAATCCAGTCTTGGGATCTTCTTTCTCTAGTATACCATTTCCTCTGTCTCAAATGTAGATCTCGATGAAGGTTTCTCAAACTTTGACATTTGAAGCCAGATAATTTCATCTTGAGAGAGACTGTCTTTTTTTTTTAATTACTTTTTAATTAGAGGATAATTGCTTTACAATGTTGTGTTGGCTTCTGCCATACACCAACATGAATCAGCCATAGGTATCCACATGTCCCCTCCCTCTCGAACCTCCCTCCCATCACCCCCCATCCCAACCCTCTAGGTTGTCACATAGCATCAGGCTGAGTTCCCTGTGTTATACAGCAACTTCCCATTAGCTATCGATTTTATACATGATAATGTACATATTTCAATACCACTTTCTCAATTCATCCCACCCTCTCCTTCCCCTAGTGTGTCCATAATTCTGTTTTCTGTGTCTGAGTCTCTATTCCTGCCCTATGGATAGGTTCATCAGTGCCATCTTTCTAGACTAGAGGCTGTCCTTTACATTGTTTAGTGGCATCTCTGGCCTCTATCAACTGGAAGCCAATAGCACTCCTCCCACCAGTTGTAACAACAGCAAAAGATCTCCAGGCTTTGTCTGGTGTCTTTTGGTGGGAGGGGGCAGTGGGGGTTGGGGGAGGGCACAGAATTGCCCCTAGCTGAAAACCACTGGGACAGATGCAGAGAGAGGACTCCCTAGGGTATGTCCCTTAACTCTGTTCACTACCGTTTCTTAAGTCCATTCTTCTAAGGTATTCCCAACAGTGATTCTTTCTTGATGTAGTCAGTTTCAGGATTGCAAAGAAAAACTTACAGTCAATTCCTTGGAATAGTGTAGAAATAACAGAGCTAGTTTACTATGGAGAAACAACCTGACTAGTCATCTTAAGAAGGTCTGATATTCTTAAGTACAACAACTCACCTGTGGAGTGTGGAGGTACACAAACATGCCCCATGACCTGATCCTTAAAGGTTCCATGTGGAAACCAGATGTCACAGCATTCTTGTATAAGAAGAAATAAGAACTGCATAGCACAGGAAACACTGCTTGGTACTCTGTAATGACCTATAAGGGAAAAGAATCTAGAAAAGAGTGGACATATGTACATGGATAGCAAATTCACTTTGCAATACAGCAGAAACTAACACAACTTTGTAAATCAATTATACTCCAGTGAAAATTAATTTTAAAAGGGAAGAAATAAGACTTTCCACACCTCATCACTGAATGCCAGTTAATAACTAAAATTACAAATCAGAAAATTATTCCATAAACATGGCATCCAAGAAGGACTGATTTTTTTTTTTTTTTTTTTTGGCTGGAGGAGGATGGGGAAGGGACTAATGTTTTTAAGTCATTTTAGCTGCTTTATGTTACTAAGCTAGGATAACTTGATATCTCCATCTCTAGTCTAAAGATCTAGCAGTTCATGGCCCCAACATTCATTCTTTCATTCATTTACTGCAAATGTGTTGACCTCTATGGGATGCAATATAGAAATATGGTAATCAACAAGACCTCATGATGTCAATCAACTTCCATTTCACCAGCAAAATCTCTCTGTTCCTCCCATCTTCCTGCCCCAACTATCTTTATCCTTTACCAATATCATCTCTCACCTGTAGCTGATGCATCTCTGGTCTCCTCCCATCTTCTTCTCCAGTCTCCTCCCAAGCCAGCTCCTAAACAACACAGTGATGTTCCTGCCACGTGAAATTTGATCATGAACCACCACTGTCGTAGGCCAACTGGTGGCTTCCCACTGCCTCTCTAAAGACCAGGCTCCCAAACTTTTGTCCACACTGCTCTATCTGCCTCAAACACCCTTCACGGCTCGCCATGACTTACCAACTTCCAGTCTTCAGGACTGAGTCAGCATCCAGGCTTGCTTGTGTGTTCCTATTCTGCCTTCCTAAACACAGCAGCTTGGGTTTACTCCAGTATAAATTGTACCACACTGACATGTATTCCTCAAGCCCAATTCAATGCCTGGCTCTTCCCAAGAAAGCAGATCTACATGGCATCTTTGGTAAAGAGTCACTCAACATGAAACTGGTCATTCAAGATGAAACCTGGGGGAAAATCTTAGAAATTCCCATACCCACCTACTTCTTTATCAGGCCCAAGATTTCCCTCTTTGTTATAAAACTCTGTCACCAGTGAGGCTGTTTCCAGAAATCGATGTGACAGAACCATTAAGAAGACTTAGCACTATGACCTCCACTGCTTTCATCAGGAACTCACTATACCTTTCTTTAAAATCAATTGTTATTGGAGTAAAGTTGCTTCAAAATGTTGTGTTAGTTTCTACTGCACAGCAAAGTTAATCAGTTATATGTATACGTATGTCTCCTCTTTTTTGGATTTCCTTCCCATTGAAGTCACCACAGAGCGCTGAGTAGAGTTCCCTGAGCTAGACAGCAGGTTCTCGTCAGTTATCTACTGCACGCATGCATGCTCAGTCTCTCGGTCATGTCCTGCTCTTTGCAACCCCATGGACTGTAACCCACCAGGCTCTTCTGTCCATGGGATTCTCTAGGCAAGAATACTGGAGTGGCCTGCCATTTCCTTCTGCAGGAGATCTTCCTGACCCAGGGATCAAAACCAGGTCTGCTTGAGCTCCTGCCTAGTAGGCAGATTCTTTACCACTGAGCCACCTAGAAAGTCCTATCTATTTTATACATAGTATCAATAGTATACACAGTATCAATAGTCAATCCCAGCCTCCCAGTTCATCCCACCCATCTTCCTGTCTTGGTGTCTTTATGTTTGTCCTTTTCTTCTGTATCTCTAATTTCTGCTTTCAGATAAGATCACTTATACCATATTTCTAGATTCCACATATATGCATTAATATATGATATTTGTTTTTCTCTTTCTGACTTACTTCACTCAATGACAGTCTCTAGCCCCATCCATATCTCCACAAATGACCCAATGTCATTCCTTTTTATGGCTGAGTAATATTCCATTGTATATATGTACATCTCCTTTATACAAAGAATTCACTACACCTTTTATGTAGGTCATCAGCTGCAAGCTCTGGGCCCATTTAGGGAAAACAGACAACACAAACCAACTCAAGTTCCTGAGTGAGAACAAACACTCACACAAATATTTCCTGGGCTCCCATTTGGTGCAATAGAGTAGAGAGTGTTCCAATTACATAGATGAAGAAAAGAAGTGGGGAGGTTTAAGGGGAGGAATTAGTCTCCATATGCTTAACTTTGTAGCTTTTGCTTACAAATTATTTTAAGTGTGTCATGTTAAATTACTGATACATGTTACTGATACATGCCTCTGCTGAATGCCCAATACCCTCTGACCTTCCAGAGGGAGGAACTCACTGCCCCTGCTCCACCCTGCCATCCATCCCAGTGATGGATACACAGTAGGTACTTAGGGCCTGATGTGTGTCAAGATTGGGAAATAAATTCATTAGGGAATGTTATGTTCACCTGTGTCTGGTCAACTGGAATTGGGTCTGTGTTTATTGTAGTTCTTATTTTGTTTCTGTCTGAGAAGCATCAGCCTGGAATTCCTCTTGCAAATCCCTCTTCCCTGAATCATAGTCTTCATAACAGGTCACACCAGTACCAGATGAGTATTCTTCACTGGAACTTTCATACATGATCTGCCTCCCTTGCCTGAACACAGATATCTAAAGTAGTCAATTTTTATCCATATGGAGAGGATGGGGGTAAATAATGAGGGTCCTCACAGGGTCCACTCTTTGAGAGTCACACCCATTTTTGTATACCGGGAACAGGATGCTCAAGAGAGGGAAGAAGGAGGAGGGAGGAGCCTGCACTGTAAGGCAGTTCTTGAGTCTGGCTTGCTTCCACATCTGTCACTTACCAGCTGTAAGTTATGAAACACTCTAACCTCTGAGCCTCAGTTTTCTCATCTGTAACTTGGGGAAAACCATAGTACTGAGCACACAGTTCAGTTCAGTTCAGTCGCTCAGTTGTGTCCGACTCTTTGCAACCCCATGGACTGCAGCATGCCAGGCCTCCCTGTCCATCACCAGCTCCCGGAGTTTACTCAAACTCATGTCCATTGAGTCAGTGATGCCATCCAACCATCTCATCCTCTGTCATCCCCTTCTCCTCTTGCCTTCAATCTTTCCCAGCATCAGGGTCTTTTCCAATGCCTCAGTTATTCGCATCAGGTGGCCAAAGTATTAGGGTTTCAGCTTCAGCATCAGTCCTTCCAATGAATATTCAGGACTGATTTCCTTTAGGATGGACTGGTTGGATCTCCTTGCAGTCCAAGGAACTCTCAAGAGTCTTTTCCAACACCACAGTTCAAAAGCATCAACTCTTTGGAGCTCAGGTTTCTTTATAGCACAACTCTCACATGCATAAGTGACTATGGAAACAATGTAGCTTTGACTAGATGGACCTTTGTTGGCAAAGTAATGTCTCTGCTTTTTAAGATGCTATCTAAGTTGGTCATAACTTTTCTTCTGGAGTAAGCGTCTTTTAATTTCATGGCTGCAGTCACCACCTGCAGTGATTTTGGAGCCCCCAAAATAAAGTCTGTCATTGTTTCCCCATCTATTTGCCATGAAGTGATGAGACCAGATGCCATGATCTTAGTTTTCTGAATGTTGAATTTTAAGTCAACTTTTTAACTCTCCTCTTTCACTTTCATCAAGAGGCTCTTTGGTTCTTCTTTGCTTTCTACCATAAAGGTGGTATCATCTGTGTATCTGAGGTTATTGATATTTCTCCTGGCAATCTTGATTCCAGCTTGTGCTTCATCCACAGATAGTGCCCAAATCCTGAGGCCACAGGTGGTGCCCAAATGCTAGCTTCATTTTTCATTAGAAGAGAGGATGGAGATTGGGATTTAAAACACCATGTCTTCTCTTAGCATTTTCTGAAATGAAAGCTGTTCATGCGTTCAAATTCTGCCATACAGCATGAAGAGGAGGGAAGGAAACGACCAAAAAGAAGTAACTAAAGAGGCTGTCTCTTTCTGGAAGAAGGATTAAAATCAGTACAGCACCCTACTCCCTCCACAATAAGGAAATAAAGATGATGAATCCCAGCTACTCTATTTATGCATTATGTGCCATTAGAAAGGATGCTAAACCTCTCTTATCCAATTTCTCATTTCTAAATAGAGGATTGAAAAATAGCTACCTCAATTTGTGAGATAAAATGCCACTCTTTAAAAGAGATTAAGGTTGATGAAGTTTTTATTCCCAGATGGGAAGATTCACCTTATTGCTTGTTAACTAGTGAATGGGATGTATTCACTGGATTATGTGAGAGTTGGAACCTTAAATTAAAGTGGGTCAAACCTTTTGAGGGCTTCCCTGGTAGCTCAGCTGGTAAAGAATCCACCTGCAATGGAGGAGACCCTGGTTTGATTCCTGGGTTGGGAAGATCCACTGGAGAAGGGTTACATTACCCAGTCCAGTTCTTGGGTTTTGCTGTGGCTCAGCTGGTAAAGAAGCCATATGCAATGCGGGAGACCTGCGTTCGATCTCTAGACTGGGAAGATCTCCTGGAGAAGGGAAAGGCTACCCACTCCAGTATTCTGGCCTGGAGAATTCCATGGACTGTATAGTCCATGGGGTTGCAAAGAGTCAGACACGACTGAGAGACTTTCACTTCACATCTTAGGGAAGAGATGAGGATTCAACAAGGGCACATAGAGGGCACACAGAATAGAATGTCAAGTAAAGAGCCCAGTCTCAACTAATAGGAGTCCTGCCTTCCAAGGAGACTGGGGGCAGGTTACTCAGTTCTCTGAGCCTCAGTTTCTATAAGAGAGAAGCCATAGCTACCTGAAAAGTATGTAGATTGAGAAAGAGAAAGAGAGATTATAGATAGGAGATAGATAAATAGATAGAAAGGAAATAGATAGATGAGAAACAGGTGAGAAATGATAGCTAGATATTAGATAGATAGATGGTAGATGGATAGACAGATGAGAGAATGATAGATTATAAACAGATGAGAAATGATAGATAAGTTATTACTAGACAGATAATAGGTTATAGGTAAAGGATTGTAGATTATAATCTATAATAGATTATAGAGAGATTATCTGTACCTGCATAACAAAGCACCCCCAAATTGAGTGGCTTTAAACAACAGTCATCTGTTTTCTTCATCTCTGTGGGTCAGAAATCTAAGCACAGGTTAACTGGGCATCTTTGCCCCAAGAACCCTCACAGGACTCAGATCAATGTCTTGGTCTAAGCCACAGTCTCAGCCTGAGGAACGATTCACTTCCAAATCCCCAAACAGGGTTGTAGTCAGGATTCAGTCCCTGCGCTAGTGGACTGAGGCCATCACCTCTTCCTTGGCTGCCAGCCAGAGCCCAGCCCCAGTTCCCGGCTGCAGTCTCCTGAGGGCAGTTCGCCACCTGGCAGGTGGACACGAGAGCCTATAACAAGGGCTCGGGATGGAAGCCACCATCTCTGCAGAACCTCTTCTCAGAAGTAACATCCCATCATTTCTGCCCTGTCCTACTGGCTAGAAGTGAGTCCCTAGGTCATGTCCACAGTTGAGAAGAGGAGATTGATTACACAAGGGTATCAATACCAGGGAGGGGAAGTTACTGGGGGGCAACTTAAAAGCTGCTGGCCACCTTTCCAGGGACTGTGAAAAGCCTTCATAAGTCTACTAAATCCACTGGGACCACGTGTTAGCAGGAAGCAGCTTATTCTTTCATATCTTCCCGTGTCAATTGCATGTATCATTTTTTTCTCACCCACACTTGTTTCCTCTGACTTTGGGGTGGGGTCAGTGAGATGGGGCTGGGAGAGTGAGCCCAACAGGAGATGAAGGAGGGCAGTGAGCTTTGGATGATCAACAAGGCAGAGGTCAGCCCTGGTTGTCCTCATAACACCTCAGCATTTCCCATTGCATATTTCCTCCATGTCTAGCTGCAAGATGGAGCCGCCCCTTTGGAAAATTACATTTCATAGACAGTTGGCTGTGTTTCCACTTTCCTCTCCCTGTGGAAGCAAAAGATGGGAAGATCTCTGACTTGTCACAAATGTTGAATCTTTCTCACACAAGATTTGGGTGGGGCCTGAGCTCTTTCTCTAAGAGAGGTCCCCAAATGTGAGACCTTAAAAGCAGCCCAAATGAGGTGAGACGCTCTCAAGAGCAAAGTGATCCAGTACCCATGTGATTTGGATAAAGTGGAAATCAAGATACAGGCAAAGAGACACAAGCTAACAGATAGAAATGAGATGCTTCCCAGAAATTAGGATAAAAGGTGGGGGACATTTTCCACAGGGAACTCTCTCCCAGTGATTAAGTACCCTGAGCTTTGCAATCAGCCTTCTACAGCAGACTCCTCCATCGCTTTATAGTGATGCTCATAAAATAAAGGTTAGTCCCATTCTAAGGAAATCTTCCACCTTTTCCAAACCATACTATTAAGTTGTATTAGTTCCTTGGGGTTAGGCCATCATAACACAGAGAATGTATGTTCCTGTGGTTCACTTGGAGTTGTGCTCATTTAAAAACCTAGGATACTGTGGAGAAAGTTCCCCAGGGGCTAAGATAAGTTTAAGGAATCTAAATCTCAGCAATGAACTCATCTGCAAAGTTTCCAAAATAATTAGCCCCAGGAAGGGCACTGCTTGCTCATTCCAGTCCCCACCCTCACCTCAGCAAATTGAATGCTTAGGAATTGAAAGACAAGGACTTCCCTGGTGGTCTAGTGGCTAAGACTTCACCTCCCAATGCAAGGAATAAGGGGTTAATCCTTGGCCAGGAATCTAAGATCCATATGCCACACAGTGCAACCAAAAATTAAAAATTAAAGCAATTGAAAGACAAAATGAAAAATGTGTTTCTTTCTCAGTTCTATATGATTGAAAGGTAAGTCTCCACAGACACTCAAAGGTGTTTATTCATCCATTTTGTCCAGTGAAGAGGGTTGAAGTGCTTGATCTCTTGACTCTGTGTGTAGCCAGTGTTCTTATGAGCCCAGCATCACTTCTTCCTTTTGGTAACAGCACCCGACTCTTATTTCAGGGGCTGTACTTTGGGTACTCCACATTGTCCCTGGGAGGCTGTGCATCGGGGCATCCTTCTCTGCCCTACCTCTACTAGAGAGTGGTCATGTGACTGAGGTTGACCAATCAGAGGACTGCTTTCTGCAGGGAGTTGGGATCCAAAAAGGATAGAACTCAGGCCAATCAGAGCCTTCTTTAAATTTTTTTCCCATTATAGCAGATTTTAAGTTATTGAGTATAGTTCCCTCTGCTATACAGTAACTCTTTATTGATGGAGAACATGGTCGCATCTTCGAAAGTTCACAACGTGAAGGTTTGTATGTAGGGGACTTACTGTACTGTGGTGTCAGAAGGTAGACCACAGTTGTATGAATAGAAGGAAATGTGATCCTTGGGCCATCTTGAAGGCTGGCTTCACCTCTCTGTTGCCTCAAAAGTCACACTGCCAACAGTCTGAAATACAGGCTTGCCAATAAGAAACAAGGATGACTTTGTCCCAGCCCTTGTGCTTAATAGAAGTAGGAAGACCATGATTGTGGTATCCTTGCCAAATAGCAAATGAAAATGGCATTTGAAAACTGCAATTAGTTCTCCTTTCAGGGAGGTCTGTTCTGCTGAATGATCTACATATGGGTGCATTCCAAGTAGAGATATTAAATGCCTTAGTAGATGCAGACGCTCAGCAATGCAATACCATCTTCAAAAGACATCAGCGAAATGATCATTACTTGAATTGACTTTAAGTAAAGCTTCAGAAGATCCAGATTGCCTTGAAATGCAGTGCCTCACAGTGTCAAGAGGGAAGGGCTATGGTTTCTATGAGTCTGCATCCCCTAATGAACAGGCTTGTACTATCTGACTCCAGCCCAGTTCTCCAGCCTTAGTGCCCACCCTTCCCTACTGCAACCCCATGCACAACAGAAACAAGACTTCCCAAAACTTGGAAAAAGAAACACTGGTCCTCAAGACCAGAAGCATCACCAGGGATGTGCATTCACAGAGAGGGGCCAGGCTTGCCACGATGATGGGACCTCAGACACAGACATTCCAATCCCAGGTTTCACGAGTGAGGTTGGCAAAACAGAAGAAGCAAAGTGAAAATTTGTGTTATATCAAAATTGATCAAGTGCTGCAGGAGCCTTCATCTGGGATTTATGATTGTCCCCTATCTGTTCTCTAAACTGTGGCCAGATAAATTGTTCTGAAACCTTATTCTCCTCATGCCATTCTCCAGCTTTAAAACACTTCAGAGACTTCCCATTACTTCTAGGGGAAGGTATAAAATATTTAGCTAGAAGCTCCAAGCTCTGGATCTGCTACTTCTCTTCCTCTTTCTCAGGGAGACAGTTGCACTGAATCTCCTGATGGGCCAAATTCCTTTCGCCTTGGGACCTCCCTTGTTCTTCCACATCCTCACCGCACCCCCATCCCACACCTTTACCATCACTTCTAAACCCCGTATCTCCTGTCACTCACTCCCAACCCAGCTTGCTCTTTTTTCTTTCTTTATTTGGCTGCATTGTGTCTTAGCTGTGGTACATGGAATCTCCATTGCATCATGCGGGATCTTTTGTTGGGGCACACAGACTCTCGAGTTGGGCTTAGTTGCACTCAGGCATGTGGGATCTTGGTTCCCCCAACTAGGGATCAAACGTGAGACCCCTGCATTGCAAGGCAAATTCTTAACCGCTGGACAACTAGGGAAGTCCCAAGATTAGTTATTGTTTACTTGTTCCCCACTATCCAATGATAGACTCCGGGAGAGAAGAAACTGCATTGGTCTTGCCCCACTGCTATAACCCCAGAGCCTGAAATGATGCCTGGCATGTGGAGATGCTCAATATATATTTGTGGAATGAGTGAAGTTGAACAAAGATGGAATAGTCTACAAACTCTGGCCCGTGAACCAGATCCAGTCTGCCATCGAAAGTTTGATGACAATGCAGTGACACTTCTGTTTGCCTCATTGCCTGTGGCTAATTTCATGTTATGATGGCAAAGCTGAGTAACTGTCACACAGGCTGTCTGGTCCACAAAGCCTAAAATATTTAGCCCTTTGCAGAAAAAGCCTGCTGATCTCTGAACTAGATGTCAATGCTTCTCAGGAGGAAAACTGGATAACCTGAAAGTAAGAAAGTCTTAGGAAGCATAAATGCATTCTCCTCTCATATCCATTCTATGTCCACCAGAATGACATAGATGGCCAAGAAGGCTGTGTTTCAGAAACTTCAGGAACCTGGCACTGTTGACCAAACTGCAGTGAGCACTGAATATAATGGCCTAACACCTTGGTTGAGGCATAAGTGACTAGGCACTCAAACCTGTGACGACTTGTGATGATAGCATTCAAGGTCAAATTCAGAGGCTGGACTCTGGCCTTATCACAGGTGCTGTGGATGGAGCCATGCCTTGGCTTCTTGTCATTCTTGGTCTTCATCAGCCCTAATGGATCTATCACCTTCCAAGGTTAGGTGGACCCACTGCATGTTATGATTGATCATCTGTGCCATCTCAGGGCTTCTCAGAAACATCAGCTCATTTGTTTTGTCCTAAATGGACAAGGGCTCTTTGACACCCAAGAATGACTTCATTGACGTGCTGAGCAAAGTGTCAATCCAACGGGGCCTTGCAGACCAAGAGGCAGCTGGACTGGAGAGCTTGGCAAAGCAGCAGGGGTCTGTGGAGTGACACTGCCCGTGTTGGAAAGACCTGGTGAGGACTGCAGTGCACACAGGAAGACAGAACTCAGAACATCAGAAGCAGAGAGGACTGTGATGGTGAACAGCTGGTCTCTGAACTTAGGGCCATGCCTCAAAAACTCAGGATCACCAGCCTTGGGCTAGCAGAGCTTATAAAAAGCTTAGACTTCTGGGGCCAGCCCACATGCCCAGACCCAGAATCTCTTGGGGAAATCTGAGACTCTATATTTTTAACAAAGACTCCATGTGATTTGGGTGCCCTGATGCTTTGAAATGTTCTGAACTAAGTTCATACTATTTTCCTGTTTTAGTTCCTACTACCTAGACCCACAGATCATAGTTGAGGGAGGAGAAAGATTTAGGTAAACAGAATTTTTTACCTAAATTTCCATCCCCCGTTTGGAACAGAGAGGGGGAAAATCAGGGATCAGCTTCACACTAAAGAAGACAGTTCCCCTATAGACCTCACATTGTGTGTTTGAATGAGCCAGTCTGGCCATGTGTTGGGTCCACTCAATAGCATTGCCTTAATTACTGCACCAACCTTGAGTCAGTGAAGTTTTTACTGAGAGGAAATTGAGTCACAGGCTAGAGAAGCAACATGCTAAACAACCCCCAAGTAGCAGAACTGGAACTGAGACACAGGACTGCCACTGACAGATCAAGGATTCTTTCTATTGCCCCTCAGTTGTCTTCCTACAAAGAAAGCATTTATCCTTCCCATCCTGTCTTCCTTCCTCCCTTCCTCCTTCTCTCTTCCCTTTGCTTCCTTCCTTCAGTGTTGTTCCAGCACTAAGTCCTGTCCAGGTTTTTGCGACCCCATGGACTGCAGCACACCAGGCTTCCCTGTCCTTCACTATCTCTTGGAGTTTGCTCAAACTCATGTCCATTGAGTCAATGATGCTATCAAACCATCTAATCCTCTGTTGCTGCCTTTTCCTCCTGCTTTCAATCTTTCCCAGCATCAGGGTCTTTTCTAATGAGTTTATTTTTCACATCAGGTAGCCAAGGTGTTGGAGCTTCAGCTTCAGCATCAGTCCTTCCAATGAATATTCAGGGTTGATTTCCTTTAGGATCCACTTGCTTGATCTTCTTTAATATGGTGGGCCATTGGACAGTCTTAGATCAGGTCACTCAGAAGCAGTTCCTAAATGAAGGATTCAAGTACACGTGATTTTTTAAGGAACCAGTCCAATAAGGGAGTGGAGACATTACAATAGGGAAGGGGAAGAAGTTTCAAGGAGCAGTTGTGGGAGAAGTCCCAAATTCAGCCTGAACCCATACCTGTCTCTGGACCAAAATTCATCCCCAAACCTTAAGGGAAAAACACTAGACTTCATTCTTTCCTGCTAGTCATTGACAGGAGCCACTGGGGTGAGAGGTGAAACTCCCAGACATTTCTGGCTTTCAAATAGAATCTTGGGAAACTCCAGCATTGAAGGACATGGCTCCCAAAGTCAAAAATTTTGGATATACCCCACAGTTCCCAATCTGATTCTCTTCTCCCAGCCTCTGCCTGTGTTTGTGTTAGTTCCTAGGGTCCCTAGAAGGTTGACATGGATTATAAGATTTAGGGTTGTAGTAAAATAAAGAAAATGTATTGCCAACAAGGGCATCTTTTATTACCTCACATCCATTCTCTGCTCATTGCCAAGGATGAGATGCTTGCCTTAAAGTGGAAAGGTTTGAATGCTGATCTATTTGCATACAAATTTTCCTTTTGTTCCTTCCTCAGCCTAGCTGTAGCTCATTTGTTAAGGACTTGCCTGCTGATTCTCTATAACCTTCTTCCTTCTAGTCCTTTATGGCCTTGATGGGGACCTGAATTTCCCTCTGGTTTGGAAAAAAGGATTCAACTTAGGTTGTCAAAGACAAAATGCTCCAGACGATAAAGGAGATGATTTCGATCAGGCTATTGCAATAGGAGGATCATTTATTAATGAGAATGCCTCTGTCGAAAGGAAGGGGATCTCAGGTTTTATAGAGGCAAGGAAGCAAGGAAGTCATTGACAAGTCTTACAGGGAATCATGAGAAAAGATGGGAACTGCCATATTGGGGGAAGTAGAGGTGAATCTTATCTTGGGATGTGCAAGAGGAAGGTGGTCCTTTGTGCTTATCCATTTCTCTGGGAAGCTAAAGAGTGAGAGTACTTCCCTGGTGGTCCAGTTGTTAAGGATCTGCCTTGCAATACAGAGGACTTGGGGTTCAGTACCTGATCTGGGAACTAAGATCCCACATGCCGTGGGGCAACTAAGCCCACACCACAACTAGAGAGAAGCCCACGTGCTACATCAACAACAAAAAAGATCCTATGTGCCTCAACTAAGACCCAGAGCAGCCAAATAAATAAATATTTGGGCTTCCCAGGTGGCATTCAGGGTAAAAAGCCTGTTTGCCAATGCAGGAGATATAAGACATGGGTTTGATCCCTGGGTTGGGAAGATCCCCTGGTAAAGGACATGGCAACCTACTCCAGTATTCTTGCCTGGAGAATCCCATGGACAGAGGAGGCTGGCGGGCTGTGGCTCATGGGGTTGCAAAGAATCAGACATGACTGAAGCGACTTAGCACAGCACACCTCTTAAGCATCACTGTTTTCCAGGGACTACAGGGCTCATATAAAGTTCAACACTGCCAGGATCTTCATAAACATGACACAGGAATTAGCCCCAGAAAGTTGGAAATGATTACCAAAAAACCTTGAGGGACTTTTGCTGTGGATACTCAATTAAGCTGATATTAACATCTAAACATCCAAAGCACTGCTGTGCATTGAAAAGAAGGGATTCCTCAGCCTAATCTCTATCCTTAGAGAAGAGTTGGAGTCATCACTTGACTTGTTTTCCCTAGAGATTCTTGTTTTGGTAAGGACTACCTCCCCAAGTTTCAGTAGCTTTGGGTTTAACTTTTATTAGTCTCCCTGGGAGCTAGAGAAGGACATAGTTGAAAGGGAAGTCAGGGCAGGAAGAAAGAAAACAGGTGTGGAAGACCAAGAGTGACCATCATGCAAAACAGCTCGTACAGTTAAGCTGCCGTGCACAGAGACCTTGACATCTTATTTATGGCAGGTCAGTAATCTTTTAGAACTATTCAGCAATCTAGATGAGGGAGGCAGTGTCTAAGCTTTTGGGAGAGTGAGATCCAAGGAAAGAAACTACACCTAAATTTAATTTGGTGTAACAGGGATAAGCCAGCCCTCCCTCTACTCGCCAGAAAGTAGGAGCAGTCAACATGCACCCCCAGCTGGCTTCCATCTTCCTCTTGTTTGTGCATGCTGCGTGTTCAGTTGCTTCAGTCATGTCTGACTCTTTGTGACCCCATGGACTCTAGCCCACCAGGCCCCTCTGTCCATGGGATTCTCCAGGCAAGGATACTGGATACATGGGTTGCCATGTCCTCTTCCAGGGGATCTCCTGACCCAGGGATCGAACCCAGGTTTCCTGCATTGCAGGCAGATTCTTACCATCTGAGTCACCAGGGAAGCACCTGACTCTAATGGCAGGCTTTCTCTTGCCCCTTCAGGACCACAGACAGCACCGTAATCACAGCTGCACATATTTGCATAGCATGCTAGACTTTTCATCAGAGTTGATCCTCAAAGCAAAGGGGGTGGGGGTGTCTATTCCATTATACCTGTTTTTGCAAAGAAGCCATGTATGAGAAGTGACCTGCCATGCATCTCACAGCTGGAAAGTAGCACAGCTAGAGAAACCCAGGTCTCCTGGGTGATGTTCCCGACATCCTGTCTCATTGCCATGTTTCTCGCTTGAGTTATTTGTATTAATAAGTGGGGCTTGGAGACAGAAATTATCTGCATCCTGATCCTGGATCTCAGCTGCCCCACGAGGGGTGTATTCCATGGTCCCCCTGTTGCTTCACCTCTGGACATAGAGAAGGCTCCATTGGGTTTTTCCAGCCTTGCCCTTATCTGCAAAGGATGCTGCCCATAGAGAAATCTTTCTATTTTCCCCAAAGGTAAAAGAAAAGAAAAAGAAGAAGAAAAACAAAACTTTAATTCTATTTTCTTTTAAATAGCCATGAGAATTGGAAACTCAAGATAACCAATCAGTTACTTGCTAGTGGAATTTTCCTGGTAAGGAGAAAGCACTTAGACCCAAAATGTATACATTTCTTCCGAAATGTCATTCAACATCTATCTCTTTCCCAGATAGTGACAAACGCTCCATGTTCCTATCAAAATGCCAGCTTTCAGCACCAGCCTTAATAATAAAAGCCAGATCCAAATTCCAACAGAGAAATTGCAACTTTGCCAGCAAAGAGTTTATCATCGCATTTTATTTTAAGGTCCCAAGCTCACTTTTTTTTTTTAAAGGGCCTTTATTGTTTTCTCTTAATTGAAAAAAAAAATCAGTGTATGGAACTTTCCAGGTGGTCCAGTGGCTTAGACTTCACATTCCCAATACAGGCAGCCCAGGTTCGATCCCTGGTCAGGGAACTAGATACCACATGCCATGTCCTGATGCAGCCAAATAAATAAGTAGATATTAAAAAAAAAACTTCTACCTAGAAGTAATGCCTCTACTCATATTTTTTAAAAATTGTGAGTTTATTCCCTTCAGTTGAACTTCCTTCATGAGAACCTTTCACAAATGCACATTATTTTTTTATTTCCTAAAATATGGTTGTTGGGATGTTTCAAAAATAATTTGATAAAAGAGTACCAACACAGGTATCACTTGTGATTCCAATTCGGCTAAAGCTGTTAGCAACTACATGGCACTAAATAATAAGCAGAAAATAAAAATAAATAATTGCAATTATTTATTTTTTATTTGAGATAGAGGATCCATTTTTCTTTTTTTCTTTTTTATTTTTTATTTTTTTTATTAGTTTTGCCATACAATGACATGTTATCGCCATGGGTTTACATATGCTCCCCCTCCAGAACCCCCCTCCCTTCTCCCTCCCTCCTCCCTCCCCCCCAGGAAATCTCGATGCACCAGCCCCGAGCATCAACCCTGGGCTGGCGATTGATTACACATATGATAATTAACATGTTTCAATGCCATTCTCCCTTATCATCCCACCCTTGCCCTCATCCACAGAGTCCACGAGTCTGTTCTATACATCTGCGTTCGTTTTGCTGTCTCACATGCTGGGAGAGGATCCATTTTTCCCATTTTCCCCTGATCTTTCTTTCCTCTCCTTCACCCCACTCCCACTTCCACCAGAGTAGGGGTGGCAGGGCAAGGGGGAGCTTATGACCTTGCCATGTACTCAGGTTATGCTATGTGTGTGTGTGTTAATTGCTCAGTTGTGTCTGACTCTTTGTGACCCCATGGACTGTAGTCTGCCAAGCTCCTCTGTCCATGGAATTCTCCAGGCAAGAATACTAGAATGAATTTCCCTTCCCTTTTCCCTTGGAAAAGGGATCAAACCCACGTCTCCTGCATTGCAGACAGATTCTTTACCGCCTGAGCCACCAGGGAAGCCCATGCACTCTGGTTATGCTATGAGAAGTTATCAATATTATTAAAACATTTATCCATCTTGCATTTGCATCTCTCTGAAGAAACTCCTAGGATCCCAGCAATGAGACTCATTGGCCTGAATCCAAGCTGGGAACATCAGGATGAAGTGAGGACCCCAGAGAGGTGGGAATGCAAAAGACAAAAGATGAGAGACTGGGGGAAAGAGACTTCTGAAGGGGATTCACTGGGGAATTCCTATGTACTGTGCACTGTCCTAAATGCTCTCAACAAATTATCCCATTTTAACCTCATGAAAATACCCCAGAATGGGTATTAATATTGTCCCAATTTTATATATGAGAAAACTGAGGCCGATGGAGAACAGACTCACCAATATCATGCAGTTACTTATAAGTGACAGAGTCAAGGATCCAACCTGGATAATCTGACCTCGGAGCACAGGCTCTGAAATCTCTGCTGTCCTTGTTGTCCTCGGGCAGCCCCCCTAGTCTCATGGGGTCCTAGAAGTCTACATTCTTCTGGAAAGAAGGATGAGCTCTGGCCGAAGGTGTCCTACCCTCCCTCCTTCCCCTACCAGAAGCCAGTGGACAACTATCTCTAGGACTGCGGAGACAGGGGCTCTTCCTGTGACTCTTCCTGGTCACAAGGGCCTGCTGCCCTGATTCTTGGCATTTCTGAATCTTCATGGCATCCAAGTGTTAATTACTTAACACCAGAAATCCTGCACCTTCTTGGCCCCTTCCCACTGTCTTCCGAGACCCACACAGCAAAATCCCAGCCTTTGGAAATCACCCACCTGGGTCAGTCTGTGGTATCTCTGGCCCAGCCCCAAACTCACTCTTCAGCCTCATTTCCTACCAAACGTGGCCCTACCCTGTGTCAAAACATGCCTCGCTTGCTTGCGAAGCCCAGGCTGGGAACCACATTGTGCAGTTTAGAAGCACTGTCTCATTCCATGCCCCAGCCACACTTGATGTGAGGCTTATCACTGTCTTCCTTTACAGATGGAGAAGTGAACCAGAGGGTACATAACAGAGCAAGGATCTGACTCCAGGGCTGTCAGACTGCTGAGTCCATGTCCTCACTACTGTGCTAAATGTCTATAGGGGGTTATCACAGTGACAGGAGCAATATAACCTTTTGGTATCCTTTGGAGAAAAGAAAAAAAAGTTTACAAAACTAACTCAACTCTCTGGGAGCAGATAAACTCTAGGAGAACAGGGAGGGAACTTGTCTCAGATGCCTAGACTAGAATTCAGCACATAATAGATGCTCAATTAAGAAATTTGAAAGAATGAATGGCTTGAAGGCTCACTTGGTGCATTTATTCTTTCAGCAAACACATCCTATGTGTCAGACCCAAGGATAGGAGCTGTGATTACAGAAATGATCCCACAAGGAGTTCAGGGTCCAGTGAAGGAGACAGGCATATCTGATGCAGATTTCTAAGCTAGAAGGAAGCCCCTCTAGAGAGAAGTCCACATTGTATGTCTCACCACTCTGTGCAACTTGCATTCACAGTAGGACAAGTCTGTAATTCAAGCTTTGACCATCAAGGGTTGCCATTCCCCTCTTGTGGACTGAGAGCCAGAGAGTGACTCCAGGAATAGGAAATGTGTAGGGTCCCTCATCCTAGGATGCTGTACCAGGTGGACTGTGCACATCAGGTTTAATGAACTTGGTTCATCTGTCTGGTGAATGACTGTGCATATCAGGTTTAATGAATTTGGTAGATTGCTGTTTACAGGCAGCCAAGAATTATTCAACAGCTGCAGCAGACAGCAGCTGATAAAGAGCCCTGGCTCTGCAGACTGAGGTAGTATGTCAGGCCTTTGCCACCTTACAAATTACATAAGAATAGGCAAATTAGCATCAATGAAGAATAGATACACACAGACCCTGGATCTTTCTTTTTCTTGAAGTATCAGCACAGAGAGAACTTAGAATAGGCAACAGGCCATCTACTCTTGGAATATGAAGAAAGACAGCTGGGGGAGGGAACCCCCAATTTATAAATTATTGGAGTAAGGAGATGCTACCTGGTGGGGGGCTGGAGTGGGGTGGGCATGGGGAAGAGAGAAGTACTCAATAGGTTTTGGGTCCTGACATAACCCTGATGATTAGTCTAGGATTCAACATTCTTTCGTTCAGCTATCCATTCACTCACTTGCTCAACACATAGTTTTATTTTCTGAGCAGCTCCTGGGTCCCACGCACTGTTCTCTTTGCCTGTCACACAGAAGTAAATGCCTTTGGGGATTTGCATTCTGTTGAGCAAGACAGATCATAAAAAGAAAAATGAACATCCAACAATAGCAAGACCAGCAAATACAGACACATACCATGTAGGCAATTAAATAGGATGATGTGATGGAAGACACAGAAGGAATGTAGGGTGCCATTCTGGCTGGGGGTTCAGGGAAGGTTCTCTGAGAGGGTGATGTATGAGTGGAGAGGTCAACCTCCAGATCTGAACTGTCTGGCCATAAGCACTTGACCTATGGCCAGTTCAGATGGAGGTGGTCATCATTTTAGAATACATACTGAATCTCAAAGACAAAGTATGCAGGAAAGAATGTAAAAAACCTCATTGATAATTTCTAGTCCTGGTCAGATATAGAGACAACACTATTTGGAATCACTGGGGAGGGAAAGACTAGGAGTTTGGGATCAGCAGATGTAAACTATTATATATACGATGGATAAATAACATGGTCTGACTGTATAGCACAGGGAACTATATTCAGTACCTTGTGATAAACCGTAATGGAAAAGAATATTTAAAAAAGAATGTCTGTATATGTATAACTGAGTCTCTTTGCTGTACAGCAGAGATTGACACAACACTGTAAATCAATTATACTCCAATAAAAAAAGAAAAAAAAAGATTAAGGTCATAAAAGACCTAAGAAAAGCTGGGCAACTATTCCAGATGAAAGATAATTGATCATGACTTCCCTGGTAGCCCAGTAGTTAAGGCACTATTTGTCTACTGCAGGGGGAGTGGGAGTTCAATCCCAGGTCAGGGAACTAAGATCCCACCAGATGTAAAAATGTTATTCTCT
Source organism: Antilocapra americana (assembly GCA_007570785.1). Lineage (NCBI taxonomy): Eukaryota > Metazoa > Chordata > Mammalia > Artiodactyla > Antilocapridae > Antilocapra > Antilocapra americana. The sequence continues at coordinate 10,570,434 of ML664186.1, read as the reverse complement.
CAGCATGTCCAACTCTTTGCAGCCCCATGGACTGCAGCACACCAGCCTCCCTCTGTCCATGGAATTCTCCAGGAAAGAATACTGGAGTTGGTTGCCATGCCCTTCTCCAAGCCACAAGGTGTGGCAAAAAAAAAAAAAAAAAAAAAAATTTTTAATTAACAGACTTAGTAACTAAAAGAAAAAGACATGGCTAAAATGAATCTTCTGTTTGTTTGTTTTTTTTAATGATGCCTATAAAATGTAAACATTGCCTTCATGGCTCACATTCGTGGGTCACATTCTGTTTCCAATGGATGGTGCAGCTCCACCCAGAGCGAAAAACAGGCCCAAAGTATGAGGACAGCAGAGGAAGGAACCCGTGTCCTGGGTCGGCCGCTTGCTGGTTATTGTGAACTTTGGGAGTCTGGAGCATCCTTGGTGGTGAAAATGATGCTGATGTCCCCAGGTAGACATTGAAAGAAATACGTACAATCACGCATTTGCATTAAGGAATTTGTCTCAGCTACCATTAATAATGAAATACAGTGGGCCTCCTGATGGTCTTTGTGGTCATGGACACACACTCCCCAGAATTCTGGAGAGTCAGAGCAAGTCTTCCATAATCTACAGGTCTTTCTGGGCTGTCAGCCCATCACCCCCTCAGCCCGGGAGAGTGTGTGCATCCCCTTCACACACACCCTCACCCCAGCCCCAGCTCCAACCAGGAACAGCACTATGCTAATCCCCTGGGCCTTGCCTCTGACACCAGATCCCATTTCTCAGTCACTGTAGCCCTTTCTAGATGCAAGCTCACTGAAAAAGACAAAAGTCAAATTTCGTCACAGAGACTTGGGGAGACTTTACTTCAATGTGTGGCTGGAACAGAATGAAGTTATCCACACTTCATTAAAGTGGGCCATTCTGAATCAGTTGATGGAAGGGGAAGAAAAGGCATTTCTATGAAGACTTTTAATCTCTCTCCACAGATGCAGAGCTGGGGATGGGGCCATTGGCCTTTCATGGTACGTTTTAGACTCAGAACCAACTCAACTATGTCTCCCCTGCTTTTTCTGCTGGAGACCTTTTTGTTGTTTGTGGTACTTGGCAAAATGGGGGTAGTGATAACAACAGATGAGGTTGATGTGAACTTTAAAAAATTTATTTATTTTTCATTGAAATATAATTGCTTTACAATATTGTGTTGGCTTCTGCCATATATCAATCTGAATCAGCCACAGGTACATGTCTGTCCCCTCTCTTCTGATCCTTCTTCCCACCTCCCACCCCATCCCACCCGTCTGGGTTATCACAGAGCACCGGATTTGAGCTCTCTGCATCATACAGTAAATTTTACTGGCTACCTAGCTCAGCTTGTAAAGAATCCGTCTGCAATGCAGGAGACCCTGGTTCGATTCCTGGGTTGGGAAGATCCTCCAGAGAAGGGATAGGCTGCCCACTCCAGTACTGTTGGGCTTCTTGTGGCTCAGCTGGTTAAGAATCCCTCTGCAGTGCATGAGACTTGGGTTCTATCCCTGGGTTGGGAAGATCCCATGGAAAAAGAAAAGGCTACCCACTCCAGTATTCTGATCTGGAGAATTCCATGGGCTGTATAGCCAATGGCCGCAGAGTCAGACACAACTGAGCAACTTTGACTTCACTCCAGTCTTATATACAGTAGTGTAATGTTTCCACTCAATTTCTCCCATCCCCTCCTTTCCCCTCTGTGGACACAGTCTGTTCTCTATGCCTGCATCTCCATTGAAAGTGAAAGTGTTAGTTGTTTAGTCATGTCCGGCTCCTTGCAACCATGTGGAATCTAGCCCATCAGGCTGCATTCTTCTGTCCATGGAATTCTCCAGGCAAGAATACTAGAATAGGTAGCCACTCCCTTTCCCAAGGGATCTTCCCAACCCAGGGATGGAACCCAGGTCTCCTGCATTGCAGGCAGACTTTGCCATCTGAGCCACCAGGGAAGGCCCTGCATCGCCATTGCTGCCCTGCAAATAGGTTCATCAGTATCATCCTTCTAGGTTCTATATGTATGCATTAATATACAGTATTTGTCTTTCTCCTTCTGACTTACTTCACTCTGTATATAATAGGTTTGAGGTTCATCCACCTCCTTAGAATTGAGTCAAACATGTTCCTTTTTATGGATGAGTAATATTCTATTCTGTATACATACCACAGCTTCTTTATCCATTCATCTGTCAATGGACATCTAGGTTGCCTCCATATCTAGCTGAGTTTAATAAACAATAGGTCCTCAGTGCACTGTATTTGTATTTGTATTTTATTTTATCATTATCATTTTCTCTGACTTGGGAAGAAAGAGATACCCATCTCTGACAGTTCTGCCACTGTTCCAGGTGAAACAACCAAATATTTTTCCAGAGCATCCAGGCTCTTGGGGCTAAAGACACCTTGGACGACTCTGCCCCAAGCCCCATCCTCACTGGGAAAATATCAGTGAGCACCAGTCTCCAAGAACCTTCTATGGGGAGAACTCTCCACCCTGTGCTTTATAGACATTATCTCTGTATTTCTCTATTTGACAGAAGGGAACTAAATTTCAGAGCTCATGAGACTTGATGAGCTCCCATGAAGAGTGAATGGGCAGAAACAGGACTTCAGAGGCAGCCTCCTAAACATTTCATCACTGTCTCCCAGGCTTGTCCCAGAAACGCAGCTCATCCTCTGCTTAAATCCAGTGATGGGAAGCTCACTACCTGACAAGATTATTAATTAGCGTTCACTGCATATGACAGGATGCCACACTCTGTTCTAAGAGCTCCCTGCACCCTAATTCAAACCAGTCCTGATTCTACTCCTCTGCATGGGTGCTCAAGTGCTTTCATGTCTGATTCTTTGTGACCCTATGCACTGTAGCCAGCCAGACCTCTCTGTCCGAAGAATTCACCAGGCAATAGTACTGGAGTGGGTTATTATTTCTTACTCTAGGGATCTTCCTGACCCAGGGATCAGACCTGTACATACCTCCTGCATTGGCAGGTGGATTCTTTACCACTGAACCACAGGGGGAGCCCCTCTACTCCTGTGAGGCAGGTATTATTATTGTCCTACTTGCCAGATGAGGTGTCAAAGTCTTGGTCCGCCAATGTGCCCACAAGCTAATAAATGACAAAGTTGGAACCCTTCAATTGTGAAGTCATGTCCGACTCTTCGAAACCCCGTGGACCACAGCACGCCAGGCTTCCCTGTCCCTCACCATCTCCCGGAGTTTGCCTAAGTTAAAGTCCATTGCATCAGTGACTGGCCAACCCATGTGTCCATAAGCTAACAAGTGACAAGGCAGAACCCTAATTGATGCCAAAGGCCAGACTCAGAACCACTGCACCCTCCTGCCTCTTGTGGTCCGGGAGGTATACTCATCCTTGTAAACACTGGCCAGGGGGTTTGAGCATCTCCCTCAGTCTCCATCAGAAGAAACCACTCCAGTGGGCTGGAGTGGACACGCTTCCTATGGCTGTCACCCTGAGGACGCCTGTGACCCTCGGCAAACAAGACAAACCCCAGCCTAGAACAAAAGCTGTCTGCGAATGTTCCCTGAGCAGCCCTGAAGTAGACCATGCTGCTCCCTTCACCATCGCCTCCTACTGTCCGTGATAAGCGGTGACGTATGGGGTTCATTTACTCCCGCGTCTCCGCAGAAATATGGTGGGCCCCATCAATTTCCCTGTTTGTTCTCTGACCTGCTGTTGCCGGGTTAAGCAGCCTGCTTTGTCTACATTTGTCAGTGGATACAAGCTTCTCCCTGCCATAGGCACCGCTATTGATGGACGTCGTCGGAATACCGGAGCTTTGAATAATGTATAAAGATTCAACATGCAAAGTCTGCGGCAGAAGGGGAGGGGGAGGGTGGGGGCGGGGAGAGGGAGTGTTATATGTTTTCTCTGTTGGAGCGCCTTAATTTACAAAGCATATTTGTCAAGTCTTTTGCTAAGAGTAATGCTGGGCAGCAACTTCCCATCATTCTTGTTAATGGGACTGTCTCTGTGTTACAGTAAACAGCTATAACTCTTCTGTTGGAGCCTTTGTGCGGCGGGAGGACTTTTTTCAGCATCCAATTAAGGGTGTCTCCAATTTGCCAGCCGGGATCATGAGAGCTGTGACTCAGCCATCAGGCAAGCTGAGTATGGTGGAGGCTTCTCCAAGTGGAGAGTGACCTGGGACAGCAGAGCTGCCCTTCCTCCGCTCGGATGAGGGTTCCCGGGCCCCGTTCTCAGCCTGGGCATTCTCTGCTGTCCCTTAAAGGCCACCGTGTCCCTGCAGCTAAGTGTTCAAGGCTTTTCTCAGACTCTCATAGAGGTGGGAGAACATATATGCCCAGTTACTGGTCCACACGCAACGTTATCTCAGTTCAGCCATGTGCTTGCTGTGTGACCTTGAGCAAGTTACTTAAATTCTCTGAGCCTTGGTCTCTCATGTGGAAGGGGACAGTCTGCAGCACCTGCTTTATAGGATTGTTTTACAAATCATATGGGAGTGTGTGATTTCCCAGGTGGTGCTAGTGGTGAAGAACCTGCCTGTCAATGCAGGAGACACAAGAGATGGGGGTTCGATCCCCAGGTTGGGAAGATCCCCTCGAAAAGGGCATGGCAACCCACTCCAGTGTTCTTGCCTGGAGAATCCCATGGACAGAGGAGCCTGGTGAGCTACAGTCCTTAGGGTCACAAAGAGTCAGACACGACTGAATTGATTTAACATGCCTGCACACATGGGACTGTGTGATGCATAGCAAGCCACCACCATCATCATGACATTATCATCATTTCCCAGCCATAGACATGCCTCATTCCTCACCTCTCTGTGCTTGGTTGATCAGTACCCATTTTTCATATTTCATCTCAAATCTTACCTCCTGATGACTGTAGTCAACAAGGGTTCTTCTCTCCATAAATAATCACAATAGGGAGAGAGGCTGCTGTGTAGAAGGTCTATATATCACTTTCATAACTATGCTATGGTGTGAATTCTATTCCCTCATTTTACAGATGAGAATGCTGAGGCTTGGAGGGTTCCAATACTTTGTGAAGGACTCACAGTGACAAGGTAAAGGCTAGATGCCAAGCTTGCCTGGATCCAGAGCCCTCTACTCCCCACTTCTCTCAGATATAGGCAGACCCCACCCCAGGATCAGCAACTCTGGCACAAATTACAACCTTTGAAACAACAAAATCCTACTACATAGCACAGGGAACTATATTCAAAATCCTATGTTAAACCATAATGAAATAGAATATGAAAAAGACTGTGTGTGTGTGTGTGTGTGTGTGTGTGTGTATAAGGGCTTCCCAGGTGGTGCTGGGAACCTTCCTGCCAATTCAGGAGATATAAGAGACACAGGTTCAATTCCTGGGTTGGGAAGATCCCCTGGAGGAGGGCATGGCAACGCACTCCAGTGTTCTTGCCGAGAGGTGCCTAGTGGGCTATAGTCCATACTATTGCAAAGAGTCGGACATGACTGAAGTGACTTAGCATACATGTATGTATAACCGAGTCGCTGCTGCACAGCAGTAATTCACACAACACTGTAGTTCAACTCTACTAAGACAAAAACTGAATTCAAAAAAGGATAACCTTTATTGACTGCTCTCTCCCATTTCTTAGTCCCAAGGAAGATTTTGAAGTCCTTAGAACTGCAGAACATCTTGTTTTCATTCTACCATTTATTTCCTTTTTAAAATATTCAAGCTGCTAAGAACCTGAGCTGTTACTCAACCTGTCCTCTGGGGTTTTATCAACTGAGAAGCTAATACCTTGTTTCAGAAGCGCTCCCAAGGCCATTCAGAGAATCTATAACAAAAGCAAGATTAGAACTCAGATTCCCTGATTCTCAACCCCCAAAATGTGCAGAGAACCATCCTTTACAAAGATGCTTACTTATTTGGCGGCATTGGTTTTTGTGGTTTGGGGACAGAGCATTGGCAGGTCTTGAATCACTTCCTCTTTTCCAACTTGCATTCTTTCCACTGCAGCCCCACCTCCTCTTCCTCACTGCTTCCTCTCCCCTCCTCAGGAAGATGGGGAGTCGCGGGTGCCTTCCTGCAAAAGGAAAACTTTCTTGTTCACTCACTCGGTCCTTAGCAAACTGAGCATCGAATTTGTGCCCCATCTTAAGCTGGGAGCTGGGGAGTCAGTGATGGACAAAATATGATAGTCATTGGTAGAGTTTCCTTAGAGCACTAAGGAAGAAAGAAAGATCACCAGGTATGCGCAATTCAGAGGGGTGCAGGCTGCAACCGCTTCCACCAAATCCTGCACGCGGAGCTCCATTTCTAAATGGTGGTCTGAAGTGTTACACAGCCATTCACCTCCTCAAAACCAGAGTCAAGCAGGTTATCATTTCTTTTGTCTGAGGAGGAAATCAATGCACAGAAAGGCTTTGAAAATGTTCCTTAGTTAATGGAAGTCTGGGCCAAGTGCAACAAGACCATGAAAGAAAGTGTCCAAATTTGGGAGGGATTTCCAGAAAAAAGAAAAACAAAAAGAAACAAAGAGAGCTTGTTCGTGTTGGAGATGATCCTTTTTGAAAAATGGTTTGCCGAGAAAATAGTTGAGCAGTGGGAGAGGAGGCCTAGATGAAGGCATGCAGATGGCAGATACCAAAAACTGTAAACACAAAAGGACATGGCTTGTTTGGGGGACTGCAAGCATCTTTATGCTGCTGATGCTTTAGGGGAAGGTATTAAGGCAGGAAGAGGATGAGGGCTTCTCTCAGCTTCCCGTTCCTCAGGGCCATTTGCCCCTGCAGCAGTGTTTTTGAAGTATAGTTGATTCACAACGTTTATTAGCCTCAAGTGTATAGAAAAGCAATTCATATTTTTGTATATACATATATATATATATATATATATTCCTTTTCAGATTCTTTTCCATTATAGTTTATTACAAGATACTGAGCATAGTTCTCTGTGCTATACAGTAGGTCCTTGTTGTTGATCTATTTTACACGTAGTAGTTTGTATCTGCTAATGTCAAACTCCTAATTTGTCCCCTCCCACTCCTTTCCCCTTTGGTAGCCATAACTTTGCTTTCTATATCACTAAGTCTATTTCTGCTTTGTAATCAAGTTCATTTTGTCATTGTTAAAATTCCACATATAGGTGATACCATATGATGTGTGTCTTTCTGTCTGACATCTTTCACTTACATGATAATCTCTGGCTCCATCCATGTGGCTGTAAATGGCATTATTTCATTCTTTTTTATGGCTGAGTCATATTCTATTGTATATGCACACCACATCTTTATCCATTCATCTGTTGATGGACACTTAGGTTGCTTCCATGTCCTGGGTACTGTAAATAGTACTGCTACAAACACTGGAGTGCATGTATCTTTTTAAATTAGAGTTTTCACTTTTTCCCAGATATATGCCCAGAAGAGGGGTTATTGAATCATATGATAGCTCTATTTTTCTTTTTATTATTTTTTAAGGAACCTCTGTACTGTTCTCCATGGTGGTTACCCCAGTGTATATTTCTGCCAACGGGCTGGGGACCCTTCATCACTTTTACCGAGTGTTTACCGTGTGCCAGGTTCTGAGGTGTCAGAGTGAAAGAAACCAAACCTAGGAACCTGGCAGGCTACAGTCCATGGGATCAAAAGGAGTCAGACACAACCGAGCATGCATCCACGCATCTACTTGCAAAGAGCTCCCAGTCGAGTGGGACAAGCAGATTCTCATAAGAATGACATTGCAGATGTAGTGCTTGGCATATGCCTGGGGCACTATGAAACTTTACACTATGATTTTGTAAAGTAACAAAATCAGGGTGACCCTGAGAATGTAGTGCCTGGGCCTCTTAAAGTCTGAGCAGGGAGTGAGACAGGTATTACCTGCATCTGAGGTCAGGGGATGACAGAAGAAGAAGATGTGGCAGAAAAGCACAAGCAGGCACAAAGACACAGAGGTGTATAAAAGCTGCCTTGAGTAGCAGCCTCTGCTGGTCCAGTGGGCATTTCCTCCTTAGCTCTGGCTCAGGTACCAGTCAACAAGGTGCTCAGGGAAGATGGCCCCAGTCCTGGGACATGAATTATGATTCATCTGGAATAACCAAGGCCATGGTTATACCATCCAGTGATGGGTTTAGAGATGCAACCCAGTGGTAACCAGTGGGGGAATGTGAGGGATAAACATTCTGCCCGTAAAAAGAAATAGACATAAAAACATCTCCGTCCTTCTTGTGGAGAGAGCCATGGAGAAAGAGATCCATGAAGCTGTTCAGTTTCTTGTAATGATAAGGAGACAGGTTGGGGAGGGGAAAGACCTAGACTCTGAGAAGGATAGAACAGAGAGATGGAAAAAAAACTGTATTCTTTTTGAGGTCATGTGCATGCACACATGTGTGCTAAGTTGCTTGAGTCATGTTCAACTCTGTGCGACCCTATGGGCTGTAGCCCACCAGACTCCCCTCTCCTTGGAATTCTCCAGACAAGAATACTGGAGTGTGTTGCCATGCCCTCCTTCAGAGGATAGCACCTTCAAATCAGGGCTTCCCAGATGGCACTAGTAGTAAAGAATTCACCTGCCAATGCAGGAAACATAAGAAATGTGTGTCAGGAAGATCCCCTGGAGGAGGAAATGGCAACCCACGCCAGTGTTCTTGCTTGGAGAATCCCATGGACAGAAGAGCCTGGCAGGCTACCGTCCATAGGGTCGTAAAGAGTCTGAGAGGACTGAGTGACTTAGCACTCATTCACCTTCAAAGCCATAAGCCCAAGAACTGTCCACCTCTTGACATTTTACTATGTGAGTTATGAAAGACCTGTGTGTTTTAAGCCTCTTTTGGTTTGGATCATCTCTTCCTTGAAGCCCTAAGTAACATCAAAGTCTATGAGAAACCACAAGCATAGGGCAGTTGTGGCTGGTGGGGATGGGAAGGCAGGCCTGGTATAAGGAAAGCTGATGCATTCAAGAAAAGTTTTATCACAAGGTCAGCAGAGAGAATGGAGTGGGTGAGGGAAAGTGTGGGGCTGCAGGAAATGGAGGTTTAATGTTTGTGTAAATTGAAAGAAGGAATCTACTCGGAAATGGGGAAAAAAGCAAGATTAAAATGGAAAACACAGCCCCAAAGCCATTAATATCCAACAGATCCAAATTGAAAAATAAAAGCAATGGGTGAAGCATATAGTTCTCAAAATGAGTTCGTGTCATAAACCATTAACATCAGCTCTACCTTATTACCTGTAATTCCGGAGAGAGGGGTTGTAAGCGGTAAAGGGCAGGTGTCTGACTGGAGACCGGCTACAGCGCTGCTCCCAGGCCAGCCCACTTCCCTACTCCTGTGGCCACCCTGCTCTGAGCAACCCCCTCTCAGCCCTTCCAAGAAACCCCCAACCACGCCTGTCCCCAGGAGGACTGCAAGCACCAGCAGATGCTGTTGCTGAGGGATTCTGAACTCAGAGAGAACTCCGGTCAAATCACTGTTTCTTTCCTCCTTTGAGTGTCTCCCCAGGAGAGGCCTCCAGAATTGCCCTGTCCAAATATTTTTAGAATTTTTTTGGAGTATGTTGCTTTACAATGTTCTGTTAGTTTCTACTGCACAGCAAAGTGAGTCAGCTACATGTAAACATACATCCCCTCCTTTTTGAATTTCCTTCCCTTTTAGGTCACCAGAGTATGGAGAGTTCCCTGTGCTGTAGAGTAGGTTCTCACTAGTTACCCATTTTATACATTGTGTCAATAGTGCATATGGCAATTCCAGTCTTCCAATTCATCCCATCTACTCCCCCCACCCCCTTGGAATCCATATATTTATTCTCTACTTCTGTGTCTCTATTTCTGCTTTGTAAATAAGATCATCTATACCAATTTTTTCAGATTCCACACATACGCATTAATATACGATAATTTTTTTCTCTTTCTGACTTACTTTACTCTGTATGACAGCCTCTAGGTCCATCTATGGCTCTACAAATGGCCCAATTTCATTCATTTATATGGCTAAGTAATATTCCATTGTGGGACTTCCCAGGTGGCATAGTGGTAAAGAATCTGCCTGCCAATGCAGGAGATCCCAGAGAAGCGAATTCAATCTCTGGGTCAGGAAGCTCCGCTGGAGGAGGAAATGGCAACCCACTCCAATATTCTTGCCTGGAAAATCCCATGAACAGGGGAGCTCGGTGGGCTACAGTCCATCGGGTCACAGAGAGTTGGACACGACCAAAATGACTTAGCACAGCATGCTAAATAACTGAATACCCTCTTGCTCCAAGTGGAATACTAAATAGCTCTTTGCTGTCTCTGCTTCCACTCTTTCCCTGCTCCATTTCATTCCCACATAGAACCATACTTTGTCAACCCACTGCTCAAGACTCATCAACAGTTTCCCATTGCACTCAACAGCAAGTCCAAAATCCTTCCTCAACCCGAAAACTCTTGAATCATCTCACCCATCAAATCTCTCACCACTGTCCTTGATTGCATGTCTTAGGCTAAGTGACAGTTTCCCCACCTGTAAAATATAGATGGAAGTGGCCAAAGATGTTGGAAGATGAAACAGGATAAAAGACAGAGGGCATATGGCACCAGGCTAGTCATCTCCCACCGTCTGTGGGATTTCTAAAAGGCAGCTCCTTACCAAGCAGGTGGGCTTGGTTTTCTGTTGCTGGGTACCCTCTGCTCTTCTCAAATGGAGCTCTCTTACCACCCTCTCTGCCAACCAGGCTACTCAATACACACATACATACATATACACACCCCTAACAGACAGCCAGACATGCTAAATTATATCCTGGAGAATTAGGGGAACTTAAGCACCATGCCACTAACAGCAACCAAGTACTCCTTGCACAGAGCTACAGAGCTTATTAAAGGCTGCCAAAGCCCCCAAAGCTTTGCATGTCTCCCCTAGAAGGCCATCTACCCTGAGGACCACTGCCTTCCTCCACATGCCCACCCTCAGAAGCCAACTCAAAGCCATGCTCTACTCACTAGGTGGCCCTGTCTTACCCACCAGGTTACAGAACCATGATCATCTGAGCTCCATGTGTGGACCACCAAGGAGGTCCATGCACATTTCTGTCAAAGTCCTGATGCTAAATGCCTAATTTTTGCTCCAAGAAATGCCTCCAGCCAGCCACAGCTAATTGATCATCAATCTTCAGGTCAGAAGAGCTCTTCAGTTCTTTCTACAAACTCCCCAGCAAATCTGAGTCCCATTTATTCTCACAGGGGAACTCTTCACATGTTCTGTATACCCATCCCAGCTTCAGGGCCTCCTTTGCATTAGGCAGTTCTTCATAATCACCTAAATTTATGTCTCAACAAAACAAACCCAAGACTGAGATGGAATGCCTCTGGGATCAGTGTCTCTATATCCCTTGATGCATTCATTTGGGTCCCTCAAGTCGTCTCTTATTACACTACTTGGTTTATGTTGTCATGCTGATTTCTTCTAGCACACTTTGAGCTCCTTGAAGGTGGAGGCCATGTCTTCTTCATCTGTAATTCCATTAAATAATGGGGTGTTTTGTTTTTAGAAAGCAAAACAAAACAATAGACACTGTAGAGCCTCAAAGATATGAATTCAAATTCTGGGTCTTCTACACATCAGCTATATAATCCAGAGAAGAGACTTGATTTCTTTGTGTCCTTCTGTTGTCTATGAAATGGAGATGAGGGACTTCCCTGGTAGTCCAATGGTTAATAATCCGACATGTAAGGCAAGGGATGTGGATTTGATCCCTAATCAGGGCACTAAGATCCCACATTCATTGGGATAACTAAGCCCACGCACCACATCTACTGAGTCCAAGTGAGCCCCAGCGTAACAGCTAGAGAATCCAAGAGCCACAATGAAAGATCCCAAATGACACAACAATCATCGGAGGCAGCCAAATAAATAAATATTAAAAAATAATAAAAATTTTAATGGAGATGATCATCTCTACTACATAATGTTGCCATGTTAAATACAGTGAATAAAAATATCCATCAATTGCTGGGTATCTACTAATCTACTATTATTCCTGACACAGAGCAGATGCTCTATCAAAGTTCATTCCCTTCTATCTTTGCTTGACACTCACTCTGCCCTGAGGTGAAAGAGGCTCAGTTCCCTACTCACTCAACTCCACTAATCATGTTCCTATCAAACATCATGATTCACGCTGGGTACTATGGATGCAGCACTGAAGCGGGGTCACTCTGCATCTTCCAGGATTTTGCAGTGTGTGTTCAGTCACCTAGTCATGTACAACTCTCTGAGACCCCATGGACTGTAGCCCACCAGGCTCCTCTGTCCATGGAATTCTCCAGGCAAGAATCCTGGAGTGGGGTGCCATTTCCTCCCCCAGGGAACCTTCTTGATCCAGGAATTGAACCCAAGTCGCTTAAGTCTCGTACACTGGCAGGTGGATTCTTTACCACTAGTGCCACCATTTTGGAGTTTAGAGTAGGATGAACCGAAGGAGTCCAGTAAATCATAACGAAGCATTAGAGGCTTCTAGAAGTATGCAGGCTGTGGAAGAACAGAGGAAGGACTCTATCATGCAGGGCAATCAGGGAAGACTTCTCAGAGGAGATAATAGCCAAGTGATCACTGGAACTTGAGCTTGACTTTGCCAGACCAAAGAAAAGGACTGAGGAGTGTTCAGGGGACTGCAAAAGCTAGAAGACATGAGAATGCAGAGATTAGCTGAAATCAAATCATGCTTTATTACTCATGATTATTGGTCAGGAGTATTCTGGTTGTAAAGGACCAAAACTAAACTCAAACTATATTAATCCAATAAAAGAAGAAAGAGAAAAACCAATATCACATTTTAACACGTACATATGGAATCTTGAAAAATGGTACCAATGAACCTATTTGCATGGTAAGAATAGAGACATAGACACAGAGAACAGACTTGTGGACACAACGGAGAAAGGAGAGGGTTGGATGGATTAAGAGAGTAGCATTGAAATATATACACTACCATGTGTGAAATAGCTAGCTAATGGGAAGTTGCTGTTTAACAGAGGGAGCTCAGCTTGATGCTCTGTGATGACCTAGATAAGTGGGATGGGAAGGTGTAAGGGAGGCTCAAGAGGGAGGGAACATGTGTGTGTGTGTGTGTGTGTGTGTGTGTGTGTGTGTGTGTGTGTGTTAGTCACTCAGTTGTATCCGACTCTATGACTCCATGGACTGTAGCCCACCAGACTCCCCTCTCCTTGGAATTCTCCAGACAAGAATACTGGAGTGGGTTGCCATGCCCTTCTTCAAGGGGATCTTCCTGACCCAGGGATCAAAGCTCAGTCTCCTGCATTAACAAGAAGATTCTTTACCATCTGAGTCACCGAGGAAGCCCAGACCTATTTATACTTATGGATGATTCACATTGTTGTGTGGCAGAAACCAGTACAGTATTATAAAGCAATTATCCTCCAGTGGCGGGCAGGGGGAGGGGGGAAGACATCTAAGAAAAGGAGAAACAAGTTTACCTAGCCTGAAAAAATACTAGGAGAGATGCAAAACTAGAAGAAATAGCTTCAGGAAGCAGAACCTAGAAGGCTGGAAAGATGACTCAAAGCCCCAGTGCATTTTCCCCTCATCAATCTTTTATTTTTGCTTAACTTTGTTCTTCAGAAGAGCTGTGTACAAATCCTAGGGGAGACCACTCCCAGATCCCCAAATCTGTATTCTCCCAGTTTATCAAGTCAAGCAGGAAAAAAAAAAAAAAAGATATAATTTTCAAGGTCTGTATATCTTGCCCAAGGCTGGATTCCACCGGTTCTGTTTGAGGCCCTCTCCTTCACCACTTCCTGTGGCCTGGGGATGGGGTGCTGTAATTGACTGATTCTGGGTTGTATGCCAAGTGGGATGCAGGTAAAATTGAAGTCAATCACAGAGCTACCAAACCATGGTAAGGAGTTTGGTAGACAGTTGTGACTGAATAAAAATGCTTAAATCTCAGCAGCTCAAGAAATCATGGTTGAACAATGCTATCTTTCATTAAATTTTTTAAAGTTTGTTTTTATACAGATCATTTTTAAAGTCTTTATTGAATTTGTTACAATATTGGTTCTGTTTTATGTTTTTGTTTTTGGCTGCAAGGCATGTGTATTTTTGCCTGGAGATTTTCATGGATAGAGGAGCCTGGCAAACTACAGTCCATGGGGTCAGACACTACTGAGCAGTTGGATGGCATCACCAATTCAATGGACATGAATTTGAGCAAGCTCCAGGAGATGGTGAAAGACAGGAAAACCTGGCTTGTTGCAATCCACGGGGTCACAAAGTTTCAGAAACTACTGAGTGACTGAACAACAAGAGCAGCAGTGACTAACACTTTCACTTTCTTGCAGGATCTGAGCTCTGCGACCAGGAATCGAACCCACAGCCCACATGTTTGAAGGCAAAGTCTTAACCACCAGACTACCAGGAAAGTCCCAGACAATGTGGTCTTAAGAGGGAAGGAGAATTGCACAACTCAGGAAAATCCTAGATTCCTTTTTTTTTTTTTACATTTTTGATGAAAGTAGATTATGTGATTTTTTTTCATAATAATTTTTTTCTTTACAATATTGTGTTGGTTTTGCCATACCTTGACATGAATCTGCCATGGGTATACATGTGTTCCCCTTCCAGAACCCCCCTCCCACCTCCCTCCCTATTCTTAAACTAAAATACTCCTAAAGTATATTTCCATTTACTCTTCTGAAGACCTTTTCCCGGGGGCACCCAGGGCTGGCTCTCGGACCTTGAAAAATACAAATTCCTGGTGGCTTCTGCTGCCATGGGGGGTGTTGAGGGGGAATGTGCCTTCTCCAGACCCCAGAAATTAAGAGACGGAGTCTTGAATCAGGTGACTATCCAAGTCGAAGAAGAGTTAGTCAGTCACCTTTCCCTGTGTCCTACCCTTAGTAGACCACAAGCTTTTCTTCTCTTTGTCAAGAGAAGAAAAAGCATTTATGCTCTGCCCTGCCACGTGGCCACATTCCAAGGACTCCTTGTGACTTTCATAAATTTTCCTTTCTCTTTTTTCCGTCAAGCCATCTGGGGCTCTGAAAAGGAGTCTCGCTTTTTTTCAAGTGTTTTTCTTAAGGCAAAGGATGAGTGCCCTGGGAAAGAGCCTTGTCAGACTCCTCAAGGTCATGGAATGTTGGGAATCTAGATTCCTGAGGCTCATGGGTTGAGGTCTAGTGGGTTGTGTCTGATGCCTGCTCTCGTGTTGGTACGGAGATGGGCAGAAAGCTGCACAGACCCTAGCATCGCATCCCCCAAGCCCTGGACGGCACCCCTGTGCCCTACCCTTACTCCCTTCTGGGCTAGATCACTTTAGACTAAAAGATATGATAGTTGCTCAGCCGTGCCCACCTCTTTGCGACCCCATGGACTGTAGCCCACCAGGCTCCTCTCTCCATGGAATTCTCCAGGCAAGAATACTGGAGAAGGGTGCCATTCCCTTCTCCAGGAGATCTTCCCAACCTGGGGATCAAATCTGGGTCTCTTGCATTGCAGGCAGATGTTTTACTATCTGGGCCACTAGGGAAGCCCCTAGACTAGTGGTCTAGATGTGAATTCCTGCTCTAAAGCTGAGCAGCACCAAGCCCTTCTGACACCTTAGATGAGTCACTTGACCTCATTAAGTCTGGGCTTCCCTGGTGGCTCAGATGGTCAAGAATCTGTCTGCAATGCAGGAGACCCAGGTTTGATCCCTGGGTCAGGAAGATCCCCTGGAGAAGGAAACAGCAACCCACTCCAATATTCTGGCCTGGAGAATTCCATAGACAGAGGAGCCTGGCGGGCTACAGTCCCTGGGGTCACAAAGAGTTGGACACGATTAACCGACGAACATACACACAATATCTGCGAAAAGAAGGAAGAATAACGCCTTACAATATGATCTTCTTACCTTTTTTATCTCTATTAGCAAACAGCACACACAAACCCCACTCGTTTCGTGTTTACTAGACATCACTATTTTGTGTGCAGAAATGGTGGATGGCGGTGACAGCCAAGAAGCATTGAGGTTTACCATATTTGGGGAATACGGTTCACAGTGGGGCTTGAGGAAGCCTCATCAGAAACCAAATGGTGATCATCCTGTCATCGTCCTCAGCACGCAGGCAAGGGTATGGAAGTACGAGTGACAGAGCAAGGGCCCCCCAGTGGCACAGCTTGTAAATGACAAGTGAGGATTTAAACACACATTGTCAGGTTCTGGAGCCCATGCTCAGTCACTCCAGTCGTGTCCGACTCTTTTGCAACCCTGGGGACTGTAGCCCATCAGGCTCCTCTGTCCAGGGGATTCTCCAGGCAAGAACACCAGAGTGGGTTGCCATTTCCTTCCCCAAGGAACCTTCCCAACCAAAGGATCAAATCTGCATCTGCTGCATTAGCAGGCAGATTCTTTACCCACTGAGCCACCCAGGGAAGCCCCACAGACAGAGAGAAAGCACTTGCAAGGAAAATTTTTCTTCATGATTTGAATATTCATTCATTTATAAGAGTTGAATAAAACTAAGCACTTTCTTATTTGTTTTTATTTTATTCCTTTCTTTGACAAATATCTATTGAGCTCCTATTATGTTCTGGGCAGGGAGCTAAGCGCCACAGGCCTCACAGTTCAGTGGGAACAAGAGATCAGACCAGTGTGGATGCCATAGTATGTGGGCTCCTATAACGAAGCAGTGTGCTTGCGGTGGGTCCACCAGGAGAACAGAGATTGTTTATTTGGGGGTGGGTCAGGGTTTAGCAAAACATTTCCAGTGAAGATAAAAATTGAGCTGAGCCTCAAGAGATGAGAAGGAGGTACTTTGGTCAGGGCAAACAAAAGAACAAAATGGTACCCCTCGGCACCTCCCAGTAATCATCAAGTCTCCCTACTCATCACATTACCACATGGACTCATCCTCTCCAGGCAAAGGGTCTTGGGTGCGTGCTAAGTCACTCCAGTCGTGTCTAACTCTTTGCAACCCCATGGACTGTGGCCCACCAGGCTCCTCTGTCCATGGGATTCTCCAGGCAAGAATACTGGAGTGGGTTATCATGCCCTCCTCCAGGGGACCTTCCCAATGCAGGGATCAAACCCACATCTCCTGAATTGGCAGGCAGGTTCTTTATCCTAAGGGTCTTGAGATGGGGATATTATCCTGGATTATTCAGAAGGGTCTAGTGTAACCTCAGGGGTCCTTATAAATCAAAGAGGAAGGACTTCCCTAGTAGTCCAGGAGTTAAGACTCTGCCTGCCAATGCAGGGGACACAGATTTTATCCCTGATCCAGGAAGATCCCACATGTCACAGAACAACTAAGCCAGTGGACCACAACTACTGAAACCCACACACCCTAGAGCCTGTGCTTTGCAACAAGAGAAGTCATTGCAACAGGAAGCTACAGCAATGAGAAGCCTGCACACTGCAACTAGAGAAAGCCTATGCACAGCAATGGAGACCCAGTGCAGCCAATAAATAAATAAATAATTTTTTTAAAAAATCAAAGAGGGAGACAGGAAAATCAGAGAGAGATGTGAAGATGCTACACTACGGGAATTTGTTTTATGAAGAGCTTTATTTACATATTATTGTGTATACAAAAATTGCACATAGTTAAGGCACAGTCTTTGATGCATTTGGACTTAGGCATGTAGGGTGAAAACATCACCACAATCAAGATGAATAAAAAGGAAAGGAGAGAGACTTAAAAAAGCTCATGGAGGTGATGTCTATTACATTCCTGGCTTTAAAGATGGATGAAGGGACCATGAGCCAAAGGATGCAGGCAGTCCCTAGCAGCTGGAAAAGGCAGAAAAATGGAATGCAGCCTGGTCAAACTCTTTATTTTAGCCCAGGAAGGCCATTTTGAATTTCTGACCTCCACAATTATAAGATAATAAATTTATGTGGTTTAAGCCACTGAGTTTGTAGTCATGTACTACAGAAGCAATAAGAAACTAATACAGCTCTGTTTCCAAACTTCATCTAAATGCCTTTCTAACACTTGCCCCAAGACTCAGACAGCCCATCTGATAAGTTGGTTTCCTTCTCTTTTTTATTTCTCCCCATAATTGTCAAAACTCAACCCCACTGTGGTCATAATAATAATCACATATTTAATGCCAGAGATGTGTTTGCACAGACTTAGTCACTCAGTTGTGTCTGACTTTTTGCAACCACATGGACTGTAGCCCACCACACTCTGTCCATGGAATTCTGCAGGCAAGAACACTGGAGTGGGTTGCCATTTCTTCCTGCAGGAGATCTTCCCAACCCAGGGATTGAACCCTCATCTCCTGCATTGGCAGGCAGATTCTTTTACCACTTAGCCACCTGGAAAACCTGGACACTGTATTTCCTATGAATTTTCTACCTTAATCTTGACAACCACGCTCCATGTAATCATCATCACCCCATCTCACAGATGGGAAATTTGTAGCATCAAGTCCCTAAATGGAGAATTTGATAGATCTTTGGTCTTTTGACTCCAAGTCTTTTTGATTAACCCCTAAGCTGCATACCCTATAGTGTGTCCCCACCTCCCTTTGCACCTTCCCGTCTCCCACCACTGATCACCTTTCAACTCAGCAGATCTGAATCTGCACCTGTTACTTGGAGACCTGGGAGCTTTTTCATCCTGGTTCAGATTTCACAGATGGCAGGATAATGGGAGGGATAACTTACTGGTGCCTCCTTTTGGAGTAGAGATACCATGGAAACAAGAGAGGACTGTGTGGTTTGTTCTGTTTTGATGATTAGAACCATGCCTCTGTCCATGGATTTTTCCAGGCAAGAATACTGGAGTGGGTTGCCATTGCCTTTCTTCCCAACCCAGGGGTAGAACCTGCATCTTCTGCATTGCAGGCAGAATTTTTACCACTGAGCCACCAGGGAAGCTCCTAACGGACATAGCACTTTCACTGATAGCAGTAGCTCTCCAACTGGCAGTTTACAAACCAGCTGCATCAGAATCACATGGGAAGCTTTTAAAAGTGCAGATATCCTTGTCCCATCTCCAAGACTTTGAGTCTGTTTATCTGGATCCATGCCTGGGAAGATGAAGGAGGTTATTTGGTTTTTTTTTAAGCTTCTTGGGTGATTACCAAGGCCAGCCAGGTGCAGCAAACACGGGCATAGGCTGCAACACATACGTTCTTGCAGTGGGATATAAGGATGCCTTCCTTCCACCTTTGTGTCAAATAAGATCAGCAAGTCACACCAGGCAGGGAGTTCATCCTTGACTCAGATGGTACCAGTAAGCCATGAGGAGGTGATAATGGCCTGAGACAAGGCCATGGTGGGGAGATGTTCTGGACATATGTCCAGAAAGATCTCTAGAGGTTTGGCAGTATCTGGCATCAGTGGAGTGGAAAAAATGGATATTCTTGCTTAAAAACTACTGAGAGGAGGGTGGTTATGATTGGCAATGCCATTGAGGAGGAGATAGGGCTTCCCAAGTGGCTCAGTGGTAAAGAATCTGCCTGCCAAGCAGTAGACCCAAGTCTTCTCTGGGTCGGGAAGTGGCAACCCACTCCAGTATGCTTGCCTGGGAAATCCCATGGACCAAGGAGACTGGCAGGCTACAGCCCATGGGGTTGCAAAGAGTCAGACATGACTGAGTGACTCACACTTTCTCTCGAAAGAATTAGAAGGCTTGAGTGTATTTTCTCAGCAGTCACAACCTGTGTTCATGGAAAAACTTTTTTTCATTGACTCAAGTCTACAAAGGTTGACTGAGGATATCTTGGGTATCAGGTGCCAGAATAGGTACCAAGGGAAATGAGGGCTAGACTTCATGAGACATCGGGGGTGCCCCAGTGGAGCTGAGAGTGTGAAGAATTATACCATATTTAGTAAGGAAGGATGTCACATCTCTTGACACTTCTTTCTCCTCCTTCCCCACCTCTCTACCATCCTTATTTGGAACTTGATGTGAGAAGCATGGTGTGATGAACTGGTTTCAACTACCTTGCCATGGACCAGTTGCCTTAAGATCTCCTGGAGGAATGATTTCAGAATCCAGATATTCTGACTTAGTAGGTCTGGTGGGGACCCAGGAGTTTGCCTGTTCAACAGAACTTTACATTTTCTGTTACAACAAATCTTAGACATTTGGTGGCTTCACTGCTGTCCAGCATTATGATCTAACTTGAGTCTCATGTGCTGTGCTTAGTCACTCAGTCGTGTTGATTCTTGGCAACCCCATGAACTATAGCCCACTAGGTTCCTCTGTCCATGGAATTCTCCAGCCAAGAATACTGGAGTGGGTTGCTATGCCCTCCTCCCAGGGATCTTCCCAAGCCAGGGACTGAACCCAGGTCTCTCGCACTCCAGGCAAATTCTTTACTGATCAAGCCACCATATTTGAGTCTCATAAATTATCCAAACTCGACTTCTTCAAAATGAGAATTACTGTAAATCTCTACTCTCGCTTACTCACCAGATATTTGTGAAAACTAGCCTCTCCCCAGTAAAGAATCCATCTGCCAATGCAGGAAATACAAAGAGATGTAGGTTAGATTCCTGGGTCGAGAAGATCCCCTGGAGTAGGAAATGGCAACCCACTCCAGTAGTCTTGCCTGGAGAATCCCATGGACAGAGGAGCATGGTGGGCTATAGTCCATGGGGTTGCAAAAAGTCAGACATGACTGAGTGACTTACACTTTCTCAGGGAAGAATCAGAAGGCTTGAGTGTATTTTGTCAACAGTCATGGCCTGTGTTCATGGAAAAAACTTTTTCATTGACTCAAGTCTACAAAGGTTGACTGAGGACATCTCGGGTATGTGAACACATACATACACACGTGGATATGGAGTAGGTCCTTAGGGTTGTGATTACAGGTTCCTTGTTCTCTTTATTCTAGGAGCATATGTGTGGTTATCACTATGTCTGTAGGATGGGGTCAGGGTTTTTCTTGGCATCATGTTTTCCATCTCCATCTCCAACCCATCCAGTGAATCCCACCCCTGTCTCCAGCACCCTCAGGAGTCGATAGTACATAGCCTGACACAGCTAGAGTTAGAAAGACCTGAGTTTGACTTCCAGATGGGATATAAACTCCAAAACCTGTTCACATAATTCTCTCTGAGCCTCTTTTTGCCTCAAAGATAAAAGTAAGCATGAAACCATTTATCTGTTGTCATCATTCTAGGGATTTGATGAGATGTGCATGCAAGTAACGTCGTTTTGTCTTCTTTTAAATCTCAGACTTCATCATTACTGCTCTTATGGTTGCAATAATTCAAGTATTTCAGGAACCTCAGAATTAAGCCCCCATCCATAATCTGACTCCCAGAGCATGGCCCTGGTCCAGAGACTTCCCCAACGCCTGGCGTTGTTCCTGCACCCCCATTTCCATCCCAGAAAGTCAAACCCGATGCATTTTAGAAGCAGGCATCCCCGAGCCAACAGCATGCAGGCCAGCTCTTTCTGCGGGCCACGTGCCAGCCCAGCTCCCGGCAACAGCCCCCAGCTGTCGGAACAACTCTCACTGTCAAAACTTTCTGAGAAGTCATTAGTTTCCCAGAGATGGGGAGAGGCAGGATGTTTTGCCTGGGGCATCTCTTTGAAAAGGTCTAACTTTCTAAAATGGTAAATAAGCCAGACTTCTTTTCCAGGGGTGAGCAAAGGGCAGGAGGATCTCCGTCAGGGTCTGACCTCCGGGAGCCAGCTGGTGTTGGAAACATCATTACTTCCCGAGGTTTTATCCCT
Source organism: Antilocapra americana (assembly GCA_007570785.1). Lineage (NCBI taxonomy): Eukaryota > Metazoa > Chordata > Mammalia > Artiodactyla > Antilocapridae > Antilocapra > Antilocapra americana. The sequence continues at coordinate 10,548,794 of ML664186.1, read as the reverse complement.
CCCTCCACCCAGTTTCTGCGGAGCAGCCTGGGAAGCGAGCTCCAAGAGCAGCCTGCACAGCCCTGATTACACAGGCCGGCACTGCACTGAGGATTTATTAGGTGGAAAGAGGAGTCAAAAAAAAAAGGAAAATGCCAGAACATTAGCTGGGGGGAGGTGGAGGGGAGAAAAGCCCTTCTGCCTTTAGATAAAGGAGAAAATTATTTTATAAGCTTCTGGAGCAGCAAAGCTTGTGAAAAGTGAATGTGGCATTCAACTCCACTCTGAATCTTCAGCTCACAGCACCTACATTTCTGAATCAGCTCGTGTCGCCTCCAATGTGAGCAGGGGAAGTCAGATTAAGCCTAACAAGATATGACTCAAAGTCTGAGGTCGGCTGTGACAGCCTCCGAGTTCAGATTTCCTGCCTCTGCTCTGAGGTCTAAATTTTAGGGTCTAGTTACTTCTTCCTTAAATCCCAGGAACTCCTGTTCCCTGGCGTTCATCCTTTATCCTCCTGTTCTCCTAGAATAAAACGCTCTGGAGCCCAGCAGTTTCACCCTTGGTGACTTCAGATGAGCTATCAGCCGCAGGTAATAGTCCCTCGTTTTAAGAAAAGGAAGCTTGGAGAGGGGAGAGAAAGGAATAAGTGAAGAGGGGCCTTTGCTCCGCTGGAATCAGATGAACCGGTAGAGCACTGCCTGAGGATTCAGGCCGAGGCGGAGGATAACCCTTCTCGATCCCCCATTTACAGCGGGGTGGTTACAACAAGCATCCATCCCCAAACTGATGACACGTGGTGACAATGAAACAGAATCAGCTCTTTTTTTGTTGTTAATTTATTTATTTATTTCTTCCTGTGCTGGGTCTATATGCCAATGGGAATTTGCAGTATGCCTCAACTCAAAGTCGGTCTCTCTAATAACCTAGAGGGGTGGGAAGCAGATTCAAGAGGGAAGAGACAGACCTACGCCTATGGTTAATGCATACTGATGTGTGACGGAAATCAAACCTGTATTGTAAAGCAGTCATCCATCAATTAAAAATAAATCAATGTTTTTTAAAATGGGTAGGGCATCCTGGGTGACTCAGCGGTAAAGAATCCGCCTGCAAGCTGGCTCGATCCTTGGGTCAGGAAGATGCCCTGGAGAAGGAAACGGCAGCTAAAGCAACAACAAAATGTACGTATGTGGAGGAAGAAATTCCAGGCAGAGAAGAGCACGTGGAAAGCACCTAGTTGTGGAAGAAGTGTGGTCATTCACACAAGCCTATCTGAGGATGGAGTGGGAAGAGCAGAGTAGGGGATGGGAGGGCTGTACAGAGTCCGAGGAACAGGCAAGGGCCAAATCCTCTGGTGGTGCCCATAGCCTCTAGGCTAACATTCCAGGTCTTTGACGCAGTGTACAAGGCCCTTTGGGATCTGGCTTCGAGCCATTTCATCTTTCATCTCTTCCCGCTGGCATCCCACAGAGACAAACCAAGCCACAGGGAAGTCCTCAAATGCTTCGTGCTCTCTCTTGCAGCCCAGTCTTTGAAAAGGATGTTCCCTGGGCGGAGCTCCTGCCCACTCTTGTCTTCTGTCTTTTTCATCTTTGCAGAGTCAATTCAGAACTCAGCTCTTAGGGGAAGATTTCTCTGAGCACAGCAGGTAAAATGCATTCTTTGTTTATTCAGCAGAAGCTTAGAGAGCTTCTATCCTGTCCAGAGACCTGCACTGTCCTGGGGTAAGAGCTATAATGTTGATATCAAAAATGCAGTCCTGGGACTTCCGTGGTGGTCCAGTGGCTAAGACTCTGGGCTCCCAATGCAGGGGACCTGGGTTTGATCCCTAGTCCGAGAACTAGATCCTATATGCTGCAACTAAGAGTTTGCATGTTGCAAGTAAGACCCAACACAGCCAAATTTAATACACAAAATACACTTTAAAAGGTAGCCCCGTCCCTTGAAGCTCCCACTCTGGAGTCTTCCCTCTTCCTTGCCCTCACGATCTTCTGTGCCCACATCAGTAACGGCATTGGCGCAGTGTTGTAGACATGTTGACACATAGGTCTCTCCCACTGGGTGGTCACCTTTGCCTTGCCAGCTCCTCTGTGTCTGTCTTCTGTCTGTAGCTTCATCTTTCTTATAAGAACACCTGTCTGGGGGCTTAGGACCCACCCAAAGAATCCAAGATGATCTCATCTTGAGATCCTTGACTGAATGACATCTGAATGTGTGCTATGTTGTTTCAGTTGTATCCAACTCTTTGTGACCCTAAAGACTCTAGCTGGCCAGAATCCTCTGTCTATGGGATTCTCCAGGCAAGGATACTGGAGTGGGTTGCCATGCCCTCTTCCTGGGGATTATCCCCACATCTCTTATGTTTCCTGCATTGGTAGGTAGGTTTTTTTACTACTAGCACCACCTAGGAAGCCCCTAATTATATCTATACAGACTCTCTTTCCAAATAAGGTCATATTCATGGGTACTGAGTGGATATATCTTTGGGGATCACCATTTGAATGCTCTACAATGATTATATGTACCTCAGAAGTCAGTGTAAGGATTTAATTGGTTAATTAGGCTTAGCACAGTACCTGGCATGTTGAAAGCAATTTAAGCATGACGTATCATGAGTAAAACCATGCAATGAACATCTACTATGCACCAGCCAGCTCTGGGCATTTCGTACGCATTCTCTTGTGAATCCTCACAATACACACATGGACTGGAGTACTATAAGCTCCATCCCATAAACAACAACTCTCCAAGAAGTTCTACTGCATCATGCTTCATCTCATTGACCTTGACTGTCTGTCCTTTCACTCAAGCATTGTTCTTCCTTGAAAGGCATCACCAGGCTTCTACAGTGGGAGTTCTTCATTTCAACTCCAGGACATATTATTGACCACATTTCTGTTGTTGTTCAGTCACTCAGTCATGTCTGACTCTTTGCAACCCCATGGACTACAGCATGCCAGGCTTCCCTGGCCTTCCCTATTTCCCGGAGTTTGCTCAAACTCATGTCCATTGAGTTGGTGATGCTATCCAACCATCTCATCTTCTGTCATCCCCTTTTCTTCCTGCCTTCAATCTTTCCCAGCATCAGGGTCTTTTCCAATGAGTCAGCTCTTCGCATCAGGTGGCCAAAGTATTGAGCTTCAGTATCAGTCCTTCCAATGAATATTCAGGGTTAATTTACTTTAAGATGGACTGGTTTGATCTACTTGCAGTCCAAGGAACTCTCGAGCATCTTCTCCAGCACCACAGTTCGAAAGCATCAGTTCCTCAGTGCTCAGCCTTCTGTATGGTCCAGCTCTCACATGACTACTGGAAAAACCACAGCTTTGACTAGACAGACCTTGGTCAGCAAGTAATGTCTCTGCTTTTTAATACATTCTCTAGGTTTGTCAAAGCTTTTCTAACAAGGAGCAAGCATCTTTTAATTTCATGGTTGCAGTCACCACCTGCAGTGATTTTGGAGTCTAAGAAAATAAAGTCTGTCACTGTTCCTTACTGTTGACCAGGTAGGCGTGAGTTAAAACTCTGCCCATCTCACTTTAAAACTCTTTTATTTGCATTGTTTCCTGCTTGCAGCTAGAGCAGGAGAAGACTTTTGAATTTTGTAAAGGTTTAATTGCATGAAGATGCCACTGCTGCAAGCACTCGAGAGCCAACTTCTGTCATGCATTTTTCATGCAGCCCCGAGGGGCGGAGTGCAGAAAAGTTTCCCCTCTATGTGAAAGTCAATGGGCCTCATGGAGCCCTGCTCCCAGCAGCCTCTTCACGCCAAAATATTAATTTAATTAATTTTATAATGGCAGATTTTACAGCTGACCTCTATGAAGCCTAGAGGTGCCTCTTCTGAATCTCAGCAACCTAGAAAAGGTAAAAAGATATTAATTCCACCACCTGTGAATTCTAGTGGATTATTAAAGATAGAGGCTTGAGAGATAGAGGCCTCACTGGGGAAGGTGGGGAATTTATTCCAAAACCCTACATGAGTTCTAGGTCATGTAGAGTTCTAGGTCGAGTCTGACTCTTTACAACCCCCTGAACTGTAGCCCTCCAGGCTCCTCTGTCCACGGGGTCTTCCAGGCAAGAATACTGGAATGGTTTGCCATTTTCTCCTCTAGGGGATCTTCCCAACCCAGGGATTGAACCCACATATCTTATGTCTCCTGCATTGGCAGGCAGGTTCTTTAGCACTAGTGCCACCTGAGAAGCCTGGAAACCCTATGTGTGGTAGGGGAAAAAAGCACAAAAAACCCAGGTTCAAATTTTAGTGATGCTTCTTGCTAGCTCTGTGTTTTTAGCCAGTTGCTTAGCTTCTCTGAGCCTCAGTTATCCCATTTGTGAAATGAGAATTTGATCACCAACCTTGTTGATACACTATGAGGATTAAACAGGATGATGGGTGAGAAAATAACCTGGAATACAAATGTGTGGTAATTGGTATTCGCTTCCCATAGGTTTCATTTTCCTCAGTTTTTTTTTTTTTCCTATTTTCTCATCTTAAGAATAAGGGATTTGGACTCTGTACTACCTCCAGTGAAATTCCAGATTTTACTGGTCTAGAAAATGGCTGTTAACTCATTATTTTCCCTGGAATGGAAGCTTAAAGGCATATATGCAGGAAAATTCACCTGCTTTCTCCATTACCCCTCTGTCTTCTAGAGATTTCAGAGTTCTCTGTTTCCTATTCTCCACCCAAATCAAGCAAAGAGATTTCTTAGTCGAGCAGACATTTTCCAAGGAACTTCTCCATGTCCATCTCAAAGCAAAGATCATTTCAGACCATCACATACGAAAGAATTAGAAAGAAAATAGAGTCAGATAATGTAGCACAGTTAACTCTAAATGCAGAAAATCTTGGAGAGGGGGAAATAAACAAGTACTGAAACAATCCTGAAAGGCTTCCAAGAGGAAGAAAACATGAGATTATGTAGAAAAGGAAACTAATTAATTAATCATTTTCTTATACCTACTATATACCAGGGACTGCTCTAGACATAAAGGATGTGGTGATGAAAACACCAGAGTTCCTGATCTCATGGAGAAGGAGCTTACATTCAGGTGGAAAACAGAAGAAAAAAAAGTGTACACAATAAAGGATAAGAAATCATTTCATGTAGAGATAAGATCATAAACTAGCATGGTGCACCAATTGAGAGCAGCAGATTAGAGTATGGCACATGACATTAGACTGGAAAGGATACTTTTCATGAGACTTAATGATCAGAAAGAGCATCCCTGCCAAAACCTGAAGAAGAGTATCCGAAAATAGAGAGCAGCATGTTCCAAGATCCTGAGGCAGGAAGTTGGCCAGACCTGTTCAAAACACTGAATGTGTGGCCAGAGCAGGGAGAGGAGGGAAAAGCAGAGATGTGCAAGGAAATACAGAAGTCTGGGATTCCATGGAGAAAGAGGCATTAGAAGATGCCTGACTTCTGAGCTTCCTGCTGCTGATAATTCCCCAGGCCCTTTAGAACCTTCCCATGATGATCCTCATCAAAGGGTTAAATCAATACACTGGATCCAGAGCACAAAGAAGGTCAAAGAAGTGATGCCTACCTTGCATAATCTTACAAACGAGATGAGAAGCCCACTTTTAAGAAAGAGGAGAAAATGTAGCCACAGAAAATAGCAGGTACTATAACCTACCTGGGTTCCCTGGTGGCTCAGCAGTAAAGAATCTGCCTACCAAATCAGGAGTCTTAAGAGACTCCAGTTTGATCCTTGGGTTGGAAAGATCCGCTGGAAAAGGAAATAGCAACCCAATCTATTATTCTTGCCTGGGAAATCCCATGGACAGAGGAGCCTGGCGGACTACGGTCCATGGGGTGGCAAGAGTCAGACATGACTTAGCACCTAAATCACCACCATAAACCCCTCTATGTCTGATATGTCTTCAAAGAGTGGAAAACAACTGCCCATCAATTAACTCATATAAATGTAACAATCATCCTGGGAGGTGAGTGGTCTGTTTCACTGTTTCTCCATTTTGAAGTTAAAGAAAGATGGGAGGTGATCTGATTGGTCCGAAGCCAGGTGTCAGACTCAGGACGTGAACCCAAATCTCTTTAGTGCTCCAGGCTAAATGCTGAGCTAGCCAGACGTACAGCACATAGGTTTAATGGGTGGAGAGATCAACCTGGGACAGAACAGGTGGAAGGTGGCTTTTAAACTGAGGTTCAGCTAGACATTTACTGAGCACCTACTGTTTGCCAGGTACCCCACTAAGGACCTTCAGCTCTAGGTCAATGAATTCCATCTTCCCAACAGTTCTGGATGCAAAACACTGTGATATTCTCATCTTAGAATGAGAAAGTCCTCAGCTGGGACATCATAAGCAGGATCTAGACTTAACTCCTCCTCGCTGTCTCTCCTTGCTTTTATGAGAATAAAAGATGAACTTTCTCTCAGAACCCACGGATGGTTTCCCTGGGCTGATTAATGTGAGGACACAGCCACTTCCTTCTGGCTTGAGAAAAAGATTCACAAGAAATGACCCCAATCATGATGTCTCAGATCCCCTGAGAAGACAAGCTGCTCAGAGTGTGAACGTGTAAGGGTTGTTGCTCTGTTGTGTCCAACTCTTTGTGGTCCCATGGACTGTAGCCCGGCAGGCTCCTCTGTCTATGAGATTCTCCAGGCAAGAATACTGGAGTGGGTTGCCATCCCCTTCTCTAGGAGATCTTCCCGACCCAGGGATTGAACCTGGGTCTCCTGCACTGCAGGCAGATTCATTTCCGTCTGAGCCACCAGGGAAGCTGAGTTGCTCAAAGGCAACCCATCTCCTCCCTGTTTGTTCTGCCAAAGGGGAAAAACAGGGGCCTTACATTTTGCAACCTCAGCCAGAAGCACCTCTCAAAAAAAACCATTCAGACTCATCAAAGGCAAAGACAGAAGACAGGCTGCATCCAACACCTCCTTCTGTTTCTTGGTTTGCTGTAAAGTAAAACAGCTGCTAGGGAATGACAGGACTTATTGAAATAAATTCCAACATTTATAATCAATTACACAGCCCTGTCTGAAACTGCTGCTTGATTTAAGAACAATTTCAACAGCCACTGAAGAGGTAGGTTTTCATCTTCCTTGAATTCCTTCCCTCCAGAGTTTTCTCCCATCTTTCCTGGTGTCTTGGTAAAAACAAAAATGATCCCTCGGGAAGGTTATGATTTTTTTTTTTTATTCCCTTCTTCTTTTTTAAATGTTTCCCCAAATCTAACAGATCACGTCGCTGCTGTTTGACCTTCAAGAATGCAGTCGAATGGTTGCATTTGTGCCAAGGGCCTTTCCTGACAGAAGGGTTTAAAATAAAGCCTTTAGGTTTTTTCTCGGCACAAGCTTCTTGTCATCTCTGCCGAGAGGCTTAGCGGACAGCGTAAGGACAGGCGTCTGAACGAGAAGCAGTCCCTGGCCAGGCTTTGTGGCCCTCGCCCTCGAGTCCTTCAGCTACAGACTTGAAATGCCCATTCACTTATTTATTTTTTAAAGATTTTTTTTATGTGGACCATTTTTAAGATCTTTATTGAATTTGTTACAGTATTGCTTCTACGTTTTGATTTATTTGGGGGGAGGAGGGCCACGAGGCATGTGGGATCTCAGCTCCCCAACCAGGAATCAAACCCATACATTGCCCTGCATTGGAAGGAGAAGTCTTAACCACTGGACTGCCAACAAAGACCCTATTTCATTTTGTTTTATCGTGGAAGGAACACTTCACATGAGATCTACCCTCTTAAGGTATTTTTAAATGCAGAATACAGGACTATTGACTCTGGATATAATACTGTACAGCAGATCTTCAACACTTTTTCCCCTTGTTTGATTGAAACTTTATGCCTGTTGATTGGGCTTCCCTGATGGCCCAGCAGATTAAGAATCCTCCTGCAGTGCAGCAGACACAGGAGACACGGGCTTGATCCCTGGGCCAGGAAGATTCCCTGGAGGAGGGCATGGCAACCAAGTCCAGTGGTCTTGCCTGGAGAATCCCATGAACCAAGGAGCCTCGGGGACTACAGTCCAAAGGGTTGGCAAGAGTGGGGCATGACCGATCGACTAACCATGTATGCATTATGCCTGCCTATTTGTAACCCCCCCTCATCTTCTCCTCCCCCATCCCCTGGCAACCATCCTTTCTCTCTTTGACTCTCTAATTTTGACCTTATTAGATTCCTCATGTAAGTGGGATCATGCAGTATTTTTGTCCTTCTGTGACTGGCTTGTTTCACCTAACAAAATGTCCTCAGAGGTCAACTGCATTGTCACAAATGTCAAGATTTACTTCCTTTTCAAGGCTGGATACTATTCCATTTTGTGTGCCGACCACATTTCTTTTACCCATCTACCCATCAGTGGATATTCAAGTTGTTTCCAGACACTTAGCACCATATCTGGCATGCTCTGGAGGTCACAACTCCCAGGATGGACCCAAATTTTCCTGGTGAGAATTTTTCCTAAATCCTATAAGCATAAACTCTGTGGACAGAGAGGGGCATTTTTAAGAAAAATCTTGATGACTTCCTTTAAATAATCTAACTAAAGAAATCCAAGTCAATGGGACATAAAGATCATAGAATATGAACACTGATTGGGTGTCTATTGAGTCCCAAACACCGCAGCATGCAAATTACATAGTTTATCTCATTACAGAATCTGGTCTGTGCCACCGTCCCCACCCCTCACCCCCATCACCCTGTTCCTTCCCTCAAGTCACTAAATCCTACCCCTGTGAGATATTTTTCTTTCTGTTTCCTGGACTCTCCAAGCTTATTCCCACCTCAGACTCCTTAGTCACCTGGAACTTTCCATTCCATGAAAATCTTTGCTAACATCCATCTCTTGCTCTTTCTCATCCCTTTGATTTCAACATAAATGGAAGTGGACGTTCAGCACCACTTTCTATGACACTTTAAGCATAGTAATGTAGTGTTAGTTGCTCAGTCGTGTCCAACCCTTTGCAATCCCATGGACTGTGGCCCACCAGGTTCCTCTGTCCATGGAATTACACAAGCAAGAATACTGGAGTGGGTTGCCATGCCCTTCTCCAGGGGATCTTCCTGACCCAAGGTTCGAATGCGGGTCTCCTGCATTAGCAGGCAAATTCTTTACCATCTGAGCCACCAGGGAAGCCCATGACACTTTAAGGAACACTTTAAATCCCTACCTTTTAGTACTCTCTGCCATCACTGTGGTTCGTCACTCCATATTTACAATAGAGTACAGTTCTGCAGTGTTTGCTGTTGTGTATTGTGTGTGTATTTTTTTGTTTGCCTGCTCTTTTGATCTGTTTGTATGTTTCCTGTCTGTCTCCCCCATTAAATGGATAGTCAAATCCAGAGAGGGATTTTATTTGCTGTCTTCAGACTTCCTGGGTTCAAATCCTGCCTCTTCATATCCTAAATGCATGACCTTGAGTTTCCTATTCTAGAAAAAGGCAATAGTAATAGAATCTACCTCCTGTGCGTGTGCTAAGTGGCTTCAGTCATGCCTAGCTCTTTGCTACCCTATGGACTGTAAACCTCTAGACTTCTCTGTCCGCAGAATTCTCCAGGCAAGAATACTGGAGTGGGTTTCTGTGCTCTCCTTCAGGGGATCTTCTCAATCCAGGAATTGAACCCGTGTCTCCTGCAGCTCCTTCACTGCAGTCAGATTTTTTACCACTGAAGCCACCGAGGAGGCCCACCTACCTCCTGGGCTTGTGTTAAGATTAAATGACTTCTCAGTCAGAAACTTGGTGCAGAGGAAGCACTTCATAAGCGTTTGTCTTGATTGTTTCTTCTTTTATGGCTGTTTCTCCTTACCTCCAGCTCCTGGCGTGGTATCAGGGATATAGTAGTCATTCAGTAAATGCCCGTCGGATGAATTCTGTTCTTTGCACATTTTATCTGCACTGAAAATAACTTTCTTAATTGGCATCAATGGAGGTGGTAGAAAATGACCAATGCAAACTAACAGAATCACAGAATAATTGCCTCTTAGGGAATCGGCTTCAATGAATAGATAAGAATGACCTGCAATTCCCTGACTTTTCTCCTTTTGTATGGAAAAGAATGAATCCCAGGTGCTTCGGAATAATTTGTTCTCTTAAATAGTGTAAACATCACCAGGACCATCTGTGTGCATTATTGATTTCCTCATTTAGGCCATTCTTTTAAGACGGTGCACAGGAGCCTCGAGCTGAAAAACCTCCAATTCCTAAAGTAAAGGTATCTGAGTGAATGCTGCCTTCTTTTACCCCTTCTGGGCCTGCTTAACCAGCCACACTGATCATCTTTAGAAGGTGGCTTTGTGGCCCATCAAAGTATGTACAGAACCGACCTATGGGCACAGGCAGTGGAGGGAAGGAGGAAGGAGAGGGTGGGATGAAAGGAGAGAGTAGCAAGGAAACATATGCACCACCATATGTAAAATAGATCCCCAGTGGGAATTTGCTGTGTGACTCAAAGGAACTCAAAGTGGGCTCTGTAACAACCTAGAGGGGTGGGAAGGAGTGGGAAGTGGGAGGGAGTTTCAAGAGGGAGAGGATATATGTATATCTATGGGTGATTCATGTTGATATATGGTGGAAACCAGCACAATATTGTAAAGCAATTATCCTTCAATTAAAAATAAATATTAAAAAAAAATAAAGAAAGAAAGGTGCTTTCTTACCTGGGTGTTGGAACTGACAAGGAGGTGACAGTCCCTCACAGATGATCGGATGATGCTTCAGCCTCTCATGCCTGGCCGTAAATCTAGTCTTCCCTATTGACCAACTGTATAATCTTGGAAAACTTACTGAATCCCCGTCTGCCTCAGTTTGCTCATCTATGAAATGGGGCTAATCATGGTTTCTACCTTATAGGGTGGGTATAAGCTAATACAGGGCAAGTGTCAAGCACAATGTCTATCTTATACTAAGCATTCAATCTATGCCAGCAGTTATTATGCCTAAAACAAATTAACATATTACTAATACATAAACCAGGGGATAAAAATAGAAGTCATTGACAAAGGTCCAGCCTCACTTCTGATACATACTTATTAGACAAGTGTCTCTGGGCAAGTTATGTAACACTGATCCATCATTTGATTCGACATTTTATGATCATTCATTCAACGATAGAGTAATACCTATTGGGAAAGGTCATCAGGAGAATTAAACAGCATGGTACAAGTGCTGACTAAGACACACAAAATGGGAGCTCTCCCCATTAGGACTATATGAAGTTTTGTGAAGTTTACAGATTGCTTTAAACTTCAGTCATTTTACAAAGGAACCCCTCCCCCCTCCGCTAGATAAGTGATGTAAACATTGAAGGACAGTGTGTACACACACACACACACACACACACACACACATGACAGGACCTGGTGAACATCTACAAAGAGCAGAGCAGATACCTAAATGCACGAGCAAGCTTTTATCCCTCCTTTTGCCCCAGAGGTAGGTTAGGAGGAAGCTGGCCTTTTGGAAATTGGCAAGGATGACGCAGACGCTGCAAGGAATCCTTGTATATGTGCTCAGTCATGTCTGACTCTTTGCAACCCCATAGACTGTAGTCCGCCAGGCTCCTCTGTCCATGGAATTTCCCAGGCAAGAATACTAGAATGGGTTGCCATTTCTTTCTCCAGGGAATCTTCCCCACCCAGGAACAGAACCTGCATCTCCTGCGTTGTAGGCAGATTCTTTACTGCTCAGCCACCGGGGAAGCCCAGAGGGATCCTTGCTGCTGCTGCTAAGTTGCTTCAGTCATGTCCGACTCCTTGTGACCCCAGGGACTATAGTCCACCAGGCTCCTCTGTCCATGAGATTCTCCAGGCAAGAATACTCGAATGGGTTGCCATTTCCTTCTCCAGAGAATCTTCCCAACCCAGAGATTAAACCCATGTCTCTTACATCTCCTGTACTGGCAGACAGGTTCTTTATCACTAGCACTTCCTGGGAAGTCCATGGAATCCTTAGGAAAAAACAAATAACACTGTTTAGCAGGAGCATGAGAAAAGATTGCCAAAGAAGGTCAAGGGAAGTGTTTTAAGAATTTAGCTGGGGAAGCCACCACCATGTCTATGGAAAACAACAAATTTTATCCTCATTTTTCAAGTGAGGAGACTGAGGTGCAGACATACTAAAGACCCATATGGGCCACCCTTATAGCAAAGGCCTGAATCTAAGTCAGTCCACTTCTGTTCTGGGGTTGCAGCCACACTCCCTTTCTTTTTGCTGCTTACTCCTTCCACAGGACCTTTGCACATGTGGTCTCCACCCCTTGCATATGCCTCTTCATTTCCCCTCACATCCTTCAAGTAACTAAACTCTGTCAACTCTAGCACCACTTCTTCAAGGATCTAAGCCCCCAACTAAGTCAAATCCCCCCCTTACACATTCTGCTGGTGACTGCAGCCGTGAAATTAAAAGATACTTCCTCCTTGTAAGAAATGCTATAACAAACCTTGACAGCATGTTTCAAAGCAGAGACATCACTTTTCCAGCAAAGGTCTGTATAGTCCTTTGCTATACAGGGGAAAAGCTAGGGTTTTCCCAGTAGTCATGTGAGAGTTGGACCATAGAGAAGGCTGAGCACCAAAGAACTGATGCTTTCTAATTGTGGTGCTGGAGAAGACTCTTGAAAGTCCCTTCAACAGCAAGGAGATCAAACCATTCATTCCTAAAGGACATCAAACCTGAATAGTCATTACAAAGACTGATGCTGAAGCTCCAGTGCTTTGGCCACCTGATGCAAAGAGCCGACTCATTGGAAAAGACCTTGATGCTGGGAAAGATTAAGGGCAGGAGGAGAAGGGGACCACAGAGGATGAGATGATTGGACAGCATCACTGAGTCAGTGGACATGAGTTTGAGCAACCTCTGGGAGATACTGAAGGACAGAGAAGCCTGGTGTGCTGCAGTCCATGGTGTTGCAAAGAGTCAGACACGACTTAGTGACTGACCGGCAGCAACATGTCCTGAAAGCCACAGTCCTTGTATTAGAGTTCTTGTCACAGTTGCAATTTTTTATGGATCTGTGTGATTATCTGGTGGATGTGTGTCTCCCACCAGGCAGTAGTCTCTTGAAGGTTGGGACCCTGCTAGTTCTCAGCATGCTTGGCCCATAAAATGCATTCGATAAATGTGTATGAAATGAACAGAGGAATGAATGAATGAGTAATTACGATACCTGTGCAGGTGATTAGGAGAAAGAAATCAGAAACCAAGACACTGAACCCCCCATCGAGATCTTTGCCAGTGCTCAGCATATATGCTGGGGTGCTGGGGGTTGTTTCCTGGAACTCTGGGGGTTCATGCTGGGCCATGCCAGGGGCAGAAAGGAAATGTGTCTGACAGCTTCCTCCCCTGGGTAAAAGGGCCAGTGGGGTGGAGGGTAGGGAGAGAGGGGAGTCACAAACAATTTCTGCTTTAATTAGAGCTCTGTCGGCTTCAGTTAGCCTGGGTGTTTGTTCCCTTGTGTGTGTCAGGGAATTTGGAATGACCCCAAGCTTGTGAAATAATTAGTACAATAGTGCCGATCTAGCCATTTCTGAAAAGAGTAATTTACTCCCAGTGTAGCCTCCCGGCAGAGCCACTCATTAATCAAACCAGGTTGCGTACATCAAAGCGGGTCCCCCTTTCCACCACGGCATCCATCATCCAGGCATTAGGAGCCACAGAAGCCTGAGCCGATATACAGCCTTCACTGAGCTAAAGCCACCTCCTGTTGTCATGGACTGCCCGGAGTGCAGACAGCACAACAGCCAGCATTGAGGTGGGAGGGCAGGGCCCCTGCCCCTTTGGGTTTGTGGAAACCTCCACCTGTTTGGGGCACAACTCCAAGATGGTTTTCAGCATTTATCACCTCTTTGACCATCAGGAACAAAGACCTCACCTTAGTTCTACTGATCACTTTTTATCACATTCCCTCTTCTGCCTGTATCTCCACAGGTGATATTTTTCATGCGTCTGAAAGAAAGGGGCTTCCCTAGTGGCTCACACAGTAAGGAATCTGCCCACAACGCAGGAGACCCTGGGCTCAGTCCCTCAGTGGGGAAGATCCCGTGGAGAAGGGACTGGGTACACAGATGATCTTGCTATTTTACTCTTATTTTCTGTCTCTTTTCCTAGAGTATATAAACATCAAGAGAAAAAGAGCCTTGTCATCTTCACCACTTTAACCCCTGAGCATTAGCACAGTGCTTGGCACACAGAAAACATTTAACAAGTCGTTTCTGCATAAGAGACTGAGTGACTTTGCAGATTTCTCAGCGCCCTTGGCTAAAGGTGACTCTTCATCCCTACAGTCCATTATCTGAAATTCAATTGGTCCTCGTAACATCCTCTCATGTAGTAGACGTATTTGTTTACGTTTCTCACTTCCTCTATTGAATTGTTAGTTGCTTGTATGAGTCATCTGCTGCTGTGTAGCAAGTGAGTTCTAAACTAAAAGGCTTTAAACCATAGACATTTACTATCTCAGTGTGAGTCAGGCATTTGGGTGTGGCTTAAACGGTTACTTTGATTCACAGTCTCTCACTAGGCTGCAATCAATGTCTTGGCCAGGACTGAGGTCTCATCCGAAGGTTCTACCATGGACGGATCTGCTTCCAAACTCAGTGGGTGTCATTGTTCCTCAGGGACTATTGGACTGAGGGTCATAATTCCTTGCTGGGTGGACCTCTTCAGTGACGTCATGCTTCAGTAAAGCATGCAAACTGAAAAGGCAACAGAAAGAATCTTCCAGCAAGAGAGGAAACAGGATCTCTTGCAACCTAATAACAGAAATTATATCCCTCCACATTAACACAATCTGTTGGTTAAAAGCAAGTTACTCAAGGGGAAAGCATTACACAAAGTCATGACTACCAGATTACCAGGGAGTGAGAATGGCTGGAAGTCATCCTAGAGTTTGCCTCTCATAAAATAAGAAATAAATGGGCACACATATAATCACTCCTTCCTCTTTAGGGTATCTTCTAATGGGAAATTATCCAAGTGCTTCTCAAGAGAGGAATATTGTTGTTCAGTTGCTAAATCATATCTGACTTTTTGTGGCCCCATGGACTGAAGCACACCAGACTCCTCTGCCCTTCACGGTCTCCCAGAATTTACTCAAACTCATGTCCATTGAGTCGGTAATGCCATCTAACCATCTTATTGTCTGCCACCCTCTTCTCCTTTTGCCTTCAATCTTTCCCAGCGTCAAGGTCTTTTTCAGTGAGTCAGTTCTTTGCCTCAGGTGGCCAAAATATTGGAGCTTCAGCTTCAACATCAGTCCTTCCAATGAATATTCAGGGTTGATTTTCTTTAGGATTGAGTGATTTGATCTCCTTGCTGTCGAAGGGACTCTCAAGAGTCTTCTCCAGCACCACAATTCGAATAGAGAAATAGTTGAAAGTAAATTATAGAACTTCAGTTATAAGAGGATGCTGTTCATTGAGAAGTGAAAAGCAGGTAATAAGTGGAAAGTGCACATTAAACCAAATTAGGCAAACATACAAAAGTAAGATAAAAAATAAATTAATAGTGATGTGTTTCCAATCCAAGCAAAACATTACCAAAAATAATTTTTTTCTTAGAATGTTTATCAGAATGTTAGAAATGACAAACATTGGTGGTTTTAGCCAGAAGATATTCCAGCCCCTTTGCTTGGTTGAAAATACCTCATATTAAATTTATTTGATGCCTCCACCTTCCATCTTATTCTCAGTCCAATTGGGATTTAAAACACATTCAGCATTACTCTGTTTTTGTTGTTTAACCAGGAAAAATAAAAAAGGAGATTCATAAATTATATAGACTCACTTTCATGTGAGATCATTTCTATTTGGTTCCTGAATGGATGGATATTTTTTCTTGTTGTTGGATTCTAGCTTGTTCCAAGAATCCATTTAACTTTGTCCTCCTGCGTCCTCTCCTTTGGCTTCCACTGTCCTTTCATAGCTGGTGTCTGATGACCATAATCGTGACTTATTTCTTCCTCTTATCTCCCTGCAGTCTAGTTTAGAATTTGGCACAACGTGATGAAACAAATTGGAACCTGCCCTATTTCAGCCCTGTTGTAACTTCAACCTGTGAGTCTCTAACTCCATTTTCCACAATCAAGTTAGAACTTGAGTTTACAGTGTTTTCTGGTTCAACTATATAGTAGGAGCTTTGTATGTGTTTTTTAAATTTGTTAAAATTAAAGGAGGATGCTATAGACTCTGTCTCAAGGGGGAAAGGGAAGAAGGTACCAAAATTATTAATCACCTCTTGTATACGGTCCTTCTTATGATTATTTATATTCTTTCTTTCACTTAATCCTCACTGAGTCCCAATGATATAAGTATTAAAATACCCCATTCTACAGATAAGAAAAGGTAAAATTCTGAGTGATTAAGCAACCTGCCCAGTATTCTTTCCTATGAAATCCCATGGACAGAGGAGTCTGGCAGGATACAGTCCTAGGGTCATAAGAGTCAAGACATGACTGAGCAACTAACACTTTTCACTTTTTCACTGTTGATAGACACACCATGGCAGCTGGTAACCCTCAGTTGGTACCTCATCCACTGTGTCGACCAATTTGAATGCTTCAATCTTGTCAGACAGGAGGTTTGATTGTACACTATGGAGCCAGTTTTGTTTTAAAAATATGAATCTAAATGTAGAAATAAATGAGGACCATCCAAATGAGAACAAGCAAAGACTATTTATCCAGAGCTTGCTATAGCAAAGGAGTCAGCCACCATCATTTATGTTTGGCAGAGACTCCAAGGCAGGCAAGAGACTGGGAACACTTTACAATGGGGGAAAAAAAAAAGGTTTTTGGTATGGAGGCTTTGGGCATGGGGAAGTGGAGGGAGGCTAACAAGAAGCAGGCAACCTTGTGATTGCCTGCTTGCATGCTCAGTCGCTCAGTCGTTTCCGACTGTTTGTGACCCCATGGACTGTAATCTGCCAGACTCTTCTATCTATGGAGTTCTCCAGGTAAGAATACTGAAGTGGGTTTCCTCTTCCTCCTCCAGGAGATCTTCCCAACCCAGGAGTCAAACCCCAGTCTCCTGCACTTGTAGATAGATTCTTTACCACTGAGCCATCAGGGAAGCCCCTCTTATGTGATTAAGTAAGTAAGTAAAGTCTCTCAGTCGTGTCTGACTCTTTGCGACCCCATGGACTGTATGTAGCCTACCAGACTCCTCTGTTGATGGGATTTTCCAGGCAAGAGTACTGGAGTGGGTTGCCATTTCCTTCTCCAGGGGATCTTCCCGACCCAGAGAACAAACCCGGGTCTCCAGCATTGCAGACAGATGCTTTACCGTCTGAGCCACCAAGGAAGCCCCTTATGTGATTGGTTATGGGCAAATATTTTCTCTCTCCAGTTTGTCCTAAATAGGAAGTGGAATAAAAATTAGGGAGGCCATCAGTTATTGATCAAGTACCAGCCATTTGGGGCTGGTTTCTACAATAATTTGGCTTCCTAGGCTGGTTGCTGGGGCTTTCCAGGTAAAGAACCCACCTGCCAATGCAGGAGACTGAAGAGACTTGAGTTTGATCACTGGGTTGGGAAGATTTCCTGGAGAAGGGCATGGCAACACATTCCTGTATTCTTGCCTGGAAAATCCCATGGACAGAGGAGCCTGATGGGCTACAGTCCATGGGGTCGTGAAGAGTCCAACACGACTGAAGGGACTTAGCAAGCACACAGGCTGGTTGCTGTGGGTTACAGATGCAAGTTCTATTTTTACTCATAATCTGGCCATTATCTCTTTGTATATTCAATGTCTCATCAAAGAGATGTTCGAGGGCTTTGCAATTAGTTCTCTTCTTTTCTTGTAAATTTCCCAAGCCTTGTGAGGTTACTTTCTATTGGAAGGGAGTTTGACATTCTGAATAAAAACCCAGCCTGAGATTCAGAAGACTCTGGTTAGTGTTTGGGAATATTCCACTGATTTGTGGGATGCCTTTGGGCAAGTTTCTTTACCTGGATGGGTTTCAGCTGAACTTTGAGGATCCCATCTGTATGTACATTGGGGTATATAGTCATTGCATCAATCATCTACAAGGGCAAGTATTAGCAGACTCTGCAGACTCCAACTGGATAAGCTTTAACAAAGAAGGGGCAGGGTTGATGGAAACCAGTAAAGCATGATCCAGTTGCCTGGGGATAGTTGCAGAAGGGGACATTACAAAGTTTAATCCACAGGTGCAAGTGAGGGAGGGTATGAAAGTGTTGTCTGATAGGAGCTGGACTTTAGTGAGGGGACGGGACCAATTCACTGTGTCCAACAGGAAGAGATTGAGGAATGCATACCCCAGGCTTGCCTCCCTGCTCAGTTGCTCAGTCTCATTGAACTCTTTTGACCCATGGACTGTAGTTGCCAGGTTCGTCTGTCCATGGGATTGTCCACTCAAGACTACTGAAGTGGGCGGTCATTTCCTCCTCCAGGGGATCTTCCCAACCCAGGGATTGAATCCATGTCTCTTACCTCTCCTGAATTGGCAGGCGGGCCCTTTACCCCTAGAGCCCACTCTCTGATCTTACTCTCCTCTAAACCTCAGCTCTCTCTTGCCATTTCCTCCCATCAGACAAGCCCAGTTAGAAGCTAGAGAGCAAGAAAGCCAGTTCATATAATCCCTAGAGATCAACTCCCCAGGTCCTGGAGTAGAATGGAGAATAGAAATGCATACGTAGTCAGGAGGGGCTGGAAATATAACCACTCACCAACTCAGGGATTCATCTTGTACTAAAATTATTAAAGCACTTTGTTCACAAAGATATGATTTCCAAAGTGCTCTCATTATCATCTTCTCATTCTTAGAACTTGCTATCAGGAGACGCTGTTCTTTATTAAAAGAGTATAATGGAGTCACCACGGCTTTCCCAAACCCGACACAATGATAACAAAACTGACCATTTATTGCTTATATTGTAGAAGCACATGGCATACATGCTTTCATTTGACCATCACAGTGAGCCATTGAGAGAGGGATGGTTGCTACTCCCATTTTATAAATCTGGAAACTAAGTCTTAGGGAGGCTGATGAGCACACTTTAGATCATAACATCCAGGCAAGGATGCTGCCTGGTACACAGAAGATGCTCAGAAATACTAATGGACCAGGGCAGAGAATTGAATCCTGGCATTTCAACTCCAGCACCCATAACCATTTTGCTATACTGCCCCCTGCTTAGTGAGAAATCTCCCAAAGGAGATGCTCTATTGTCACCCTGTGAGTGTCTGGGTGTGTTTTTTTTTTTTAATTAAAGCAACAATTTCTTTTTGACTGTGGAGGTCTTCCCTTGTGGCGCTCCTGGTTCTGTGTTCATTGCTGTTGAGCACTGATGGTCATCGCCTCCTCCATGACAAACCTGTCAGGCTTATCCAGGATGCATTGACAATAGAATCCAGGAGGAGGTCCCTGAGTTTTATTGTCTCACCACCTTCCTTTTCATCTCCCACACTCTATAGTCTAACTGTTTCCTAAAACAAACTCATCTTTCTCAAAAGCACTATCAGAGATGCTGTCAGTGGTGGAGAAGCACAATAGATTTTGAAAGATGCTAGAAAAGACTTCCAGTGATGCTTATAGTCAAGGACCACATCATCCCAGGTTGAAGGGGGAAACACACCTGTACTGTCTCTCTGCTTCCTCTCCGCTGAAATTCCTATTTCTAAGCTGGCCAACTAACAGCTGCATATTACCAGGTAAATAAAACTTTGAGGAGAGCAGAACTACCCAATTAAGGGCGCCAGGTGAAAAGAAGGTGATAAAACGCTTCATTTCAGCAGGTATGTCTTTACGGAAACGCAGAATCCGTTCACCAGTTGCATGTAAATGAGCTGTGCGGATACCGTAATTACATCACCTAGCCATCTTGCTCCAGTGCGGAAGCTGATGGTTCTTTGGTCTGTGGACACCTTGAGGAAGGGGGCCTCCTTAACTCCCCCAAACCAAGAGAGTGTGATCCCAACAGGGGAAACTTAGCTCAGCCTCTGAGCTTGCAAACTGTTCATTATAATCCCCAAACTGTCACATCGCTCCCCCTAATGAGGGTGTACATCTTTGGCAGCCTAGGGACAGTAGTAACTTATTTCATGACACATTCTGGGAGTTTTATGTGCATGCTCCATAAAAAAAGAAATGCGCCGTTTCCATAGCAATGCAGGGTCTTTCGGGCAGCCCCGTTGTGACAGCGAGAGTCCCTGCATTCTTCTGGGAACTGTTCTTTTTTTTCTTTTTCTGGAAGCTCTTAAATTGTCCCCCAAGCAGTCTCCTCTGCCCTCATTTCAGAGAGGACCAAATGGCACGTTCCCAGGATTTCCAGCCTGATGATTCAGCTTAGAAATTCTCAAAAGCGCTCAGAGCATCCATTTCAGACCCTGGCAAACCAGAAGAGGCTCCTCTCCACTCTTGGATTATGTGCTCAGTTGTGTCTGACACTTTGCAACTCTATGGTCTGTAACCCGCTAGCCTCCTCGGTCCATGGGATTTTCCAGGTGAGTATACTGAAGTAGATTGCTTCTTTCTGCCCCAGGGGATCTTCCCAACCCAGAGACTGAACCCACATCTCCTGCATCTTCTGCATTGCAGGTTATTTACTGCTGAGCCATCATGGAAGCACCCTCATTCCTTGGATTAGAATAGATTAAAAAACATTGCAAGGAACAACACTTTTCAATGGCTCGCCATAACTTACGACGTCAATCAATGGCTTATAGAACTGCAATGGAAATGGGCTGGGACAGTGGTTGGGGCAGAAAAGCCCAGTTCTGATGCTGGTTCTGCTACCAGCTCTGGGAAAAGAATAAACACTCCAGAGCCTTGCTTTCGTCATCCCATTAGCTTGGTTTGGACAGGACCAACTTACCTCACTGGGTTGTTAAAATCATTAGATGGGATGATACATGTAAGGAATGGTACCAGGCACTTTATAAGTGACATATAAATGTTAGCTAGTATTTTCCCATCACCTTGAGAGTCAGGTCCAACATCCTTCCAAGCATCACTCAGTCCTAGTAACTTTCCGCTGGCCACCTGATGCAAAGAGCTGACTCACTGGATGCTTTCCTGATGCTGGGAAAGATTGAAGACAAAAGGAGAAGACATTGGCAGAGGATGAGATGGTTAGACAGCATCACCAACTCAATGGACATGAATATGAGCAAACTCCAGGAGACAGTGAAGGACAGGGAAGCCTGACATGCTGCAGTCTGTGGGGTCACAGGTCAGAGAGGACTTAGCAACTAAACAACAAATGTGTGTGTGTGTGTGTGTGTGTGTGTGTGTGTGTGTGTGTGTAAAGAATCTTCCTGCAATGCAGGAGGTAAAGTTCAATCCCTGGGTTGGGAAGATCCCTTGGAGAAGGAAATGGCAACCCATTCCCGTATTTTTGCCTGGGAAATCCCACGGACAGAGGAGCCTGGCAGACTACACTTCACAGGTTCACAAAGAGTCAGTCACAACTCAAGAACAAAACAGCAACAGTTCTACTCTATTATTGGTTGTTATGACATATTGGACATAGTCCAATAGTCCATAGTGTTATAGAGTAAATCTTCATTGTTGATCTATTTTATATATGGGAGTGTGCATCTGTTAGTCCCATATTCTTTATCCCTCCTCACCTCATTAGCATTTTCTTAATGAACAGTGACTTGAAACATCTTTTCATAGGCTTTTTGGCCTTTTGCCTTACTTCTTTAAAGATGTACCTATTCAGGTCCAAAGGAAGATATCACTGTGAACATCATTTTATAAATTAAGGAACTGAGACAAAAATGAGTTAGGAATAGAGATGAGCAGATAGCAGAATTACTGAATAAGAATGCTCCACTTTGCATTAGGTTTGTGGGGAGGGAGTTACTGAACACTCTCCCCTAAGATTCTGTGGACTTCATGTTCAGAATTCTGCCTGGGACAGTGAGTCTAGAACAAGGTGTGATTCTCAGTAAAAGCTCGGGTAAATAAATGAAGCAACGACAAGTCCCTTCTTCTCTGGTGGCTCAGATGGTAAAGAATCTGCCTGCAGTGCAGGAGACCTGGGTTCAATCCCTGGATTGGGAAGATCCCCTGGAGAAGAGAACGGCTACCCACTCCAGGATTCTTGGCTAGAGAATTCCCTGGACAGAGAAGCCTAGTGGCCTAGAGTCCATGAGGTCACAACTGAGTTGGACACAACTGAGTGACTAACACACACCACACACAAGTCCCTTCAGAGTTCCCTCTGCCTCAAAAGAAACAAGCTTATCACACAAGGATTCATAATTTAGCCTCAGATTCTGTGTATACCCCAGGACATCTTCAGAGGGTCCTCCACCCCCTGCAAACAGAAGCCACCTGCCTAGTACCTTAAGGGCACCCAGTAGAAGCCTCACTGTCTAGTCTGGGTTGTTATTACATCTGGATCAATTCTCAATCTTTCAGTTTAGCTTTGAGTAGCTTGGTGACCTCTGACAGAGCAGGCATAAATCATTCCATCCAGACTAAGTAAGAGATAACTCACCAGCTGTGGTCCCATGACATTTGAGACTTACTTTGAAGGCCAGCCCTCCTCTAAAAGCGGGGTAGAGTTCCCAGCCAAGGCTAGTTCAAAGGCAGGCAGATTCCACAGCTTATGTAAAAGGTGAAATCAACAACAGCATGTCAACTCTGTCTTTGCTCTAGGTAGAAAGAGACTGTGCTTCTCATCCACTGACAAAGTGCCTCAGTGCTGGGAGTCACTTTCTGGGATGCCATAAGGCTGATCTACATTATTGATCTAGTTCAGAATTTGTACTTTTTGAATTCAGAGAGGCAGGCAGTGAAAAGTGGAAAAAGGAGAAATGCATATTGGGTTGGCTAAAACATTTCTTTGGGTTTTTCTGTAAGATGTTACAGGAAAACCTGAGCAAACTTTTTGACCAACAGAGTATTTAGTGACCACTTCCTATGGGTTGGACTTCCCTGGTGGCTCAGATGGTAAAGCATCTGCTTGCAATGCAAGAGAACAGTGTTTGATCCCTGAGTCAGGAAGATTTCCTTGGCGAACAGAATGGTTACTCACCCCACTATTCTTTCCCAGAGAATTCCATGAACAGAGGAGCCTCGTAGGCTATAGTCCATGGGGTTGCAAAGATTCGGACAGACTGAGCAACTAACTTTTTCACTTCTCCTATGGGTTAAGCAATGGAATCAACACCATCACATAATAAACCATTTACTCTCTCGTTTAATCTTCACCAACAATCTCACGAAGCAGTGATTATTTTCAGCATTATTTTACAGGGAGGAATTTTAGTTCCAAGAGCTAAATGGCCTTATGGAGGTCATAGGATGAGTAAGGACAGAGCTGAAAATCCAAATCTGGCAGATTTTCATTGCTATACTCTTTCTCATCTCAAAATCTCAGTAAGTCTTTATCTTCTGCTTCACCCTTCCCAGGAGTTTCTCCCTCCAAATACATGTGGAAGATTGGAGAAAAGCCCTGTGGTTGAAGAAACCCAAGTTCAAGTATGGCCAGAGCTAATACGTAAATGTAAACTGCTTCAACTCACTGCATCAGTTTTCTCATCCAGGGAAAATAGAATCATTGTGAGGATAGTTTGAGTTACAAGAATTGAGTACAGTTTGAAAATTAAGAGTCTTGTTAAAATTTTCTCTGTTGAGTTATTCACATTTTCAAGAAGGTTCTTAAAGATGACATAAGGTTAAGACCAAAAAGGATACTTATTTAGTGGTGAAATTTTAGAAACTGGGACAGTTCCTTAAGCATATCATGAGAAAGCCCCTTAAATTAAATCTCATGTGTGGCCTCACATAATACAAGGGAAGACATGTGCTAAGGTTGGCAAGAGCCTAATCATTGAAGAGAATAGATTCGTACTTTGTCTTGTAGGTAATCTAATAACATCTTCAAGAAAAAAGCAACTGAAGTCTCAGCATTCTATCTGCCAGGACTCTAATAGTGGAAAAGATAGTCTGATTTCTGATTTGTTTATTTTGAAAGTTATTCTATCATTCTGACTCCCAGGCAAAGAGAAGACTCCTTCTGGCCAGTGAAGGCTCAAAGAATCTGGTCAATGGAAAATCAATCTGTCCATGATGTCTCATCAAATCCATAGTTCATATTAAGCAAGATGGAGAGAGGTCAACCGAGCTTCATTTTTCTGATGAGGAATCATGGCCCAACTTTCATTTTCTCTTCTATTCTTAAAAACTCTTATTTTCTCTTGTACCACTTTCTCCTGATTTGAAATGTCTATCAGTCAATCAGCAAACCAGTCAGTCCACAAGGAAATGGTGTTGTGTCCTTGTAACAGAAATAGGTATATTAATAACAGCAGTGATGGTGATAGGAACTGTAGTAGCAGTAGCAACATATTTACTTTGCTGGAGTGCTTACTGTATGCCAGGCACTATTTTAATCCTATTTGTTCTCACAACCATCCTATGAGATATGACGTGATTAATTATCCATTTTCCAGATGAAGAACTTCAGGTAGAAGAGGTGAGGTGGTTTTCCCAAGATCACAAAGCTACTGAGTGATGGAACCTGGACTTGAACCCAGGCATTCTGACTCCAGAGCCCTTGCTGTTGGGCATGATGCTATTCTGTTAATAACAGTAGCAACCACAGCTTACTTTTACTGAGTGTTTATTGTGTGCCTGATTCTTTCCTATCTATACCTACAAGGTCAACTTAACCCTCCTGGGCAATAACAAGAGATGTCAAGAGCTCATATTTCAGCAGCCTCATCTGTTGCCCCAGCCCCATGCCACCTCACAGGTCCACAGGATAATGAGGTCTGTTGCTTTTCAATCCAAAAGCCCTTCCAGGTAACAATGTGGATTTCAGAACAAGCAGGGTGACAGGATTCATGAACACCAAATCTATTGGCACTGAATCAGACCAGTCTTCATCCAAAACCACAAGATGCTCATTAGCATCTGTATCAATATGGTTTCACAGATATTTATCATATTTTCTGGGTTAAAATCCAGTATTATCATTATTTGCTTTTGTTGCTTAAATAATTCTAACTTAGCAATGGTTAGATGGCATCACCCATTCAACGGACATGAGTTTGAGCAAACTCCAGAAGATAGTGAAGGACAGGGGAGCCTGGTGTG
This sequence comes from Antilocapra americana, assembly GCA_007570785.1. Taxonomy (NCBI): domain Eukaryota; kingdom Metazoa; phylum Chordata; class Mammalia; order Artiodactyla; family Antilocapridae; genus Antilocapra; species Antilocapra americana. Next base: position 10,523,761 of record ML664186.1, on the reverse strand, counting down.
CTTCAGCCCATGGGATCACAAAGAATCAGACATGGTTTAGTGACTGAACAAACAAAATAGATCAACTAAATACTTTACCAGGTAGACTCTTAGATCCCTTTAACATGCCTTCATCCTTTTATCTTCTCTTTCTTCTTCTTTGCACTTCCTTACTTTCTGGTGCTACAAGATGCTTCAGGTTCAATTTTTGTCATCTCTGCTCCATCTCTAGGTTCAGGTATTTCCCTAAGGAAATGGATGATGGAATTTAGAAAACAATATCTTGGCGTTAGCTATATTTTAATGAGTTTATTTCTAGCAACGGTCCCAGCTATAGTTTCCTTCTCCGATAAAATTACTGTCTAAAACATTACCCAACGCTAGACGTGGGGCTAATCGTTTTATGTAAATGCATACATTGTCTCACTCACTCCTTAACAAATCCTAAAAGGTAGATCCCCATTTTAGCAATGGAGAAAGCAAAGCCCAGAGGAGTTCAATACTTTTGGCATTGTCACACAGCTGGAAATTGGTGGACTTGAGTTTGAAGCCAGGTCTGAGTCTAGACTCGTCAATCTTGCCCTCCCCCTGTGCCACTCTACAAAGAGTGTATTTGAAGTCAGAGCAACCCAAGATCAATCAAATTCTATCATTTCCTAGCAGTGCAAACCCTCTGAGTGTCCTCATGTGCAACATGACACTAATAAAACCTACTTTCCCAGGTTGTTGTTAGCATTAAAGCGTACATGTATTGCATACCTAGTACCAAGTACTTACCTTTTATGAGAACCTGCCACTCCTGTTAGACTTAGTGGGTAAATGAATAGATTCTGGGATCAATATTTCAATTCAAATGCTGGATCCACCACATCTAGCTGCTTCTGTCTCTGTGCCTCTATTTTCTCTTCTGAAAAGGGAGGCATTTTGTAAGTGGGATTACAAGGGGCACCCAAAGCAGTAAAATCTATAAAGCATTTACTATAGCGTCTGATGCGTAAGAAGAACTCAAGAAACATGGATTGTTATCAGTATTATCATTCGATCCCTGACATCTCAAAGAGCACCTGGCTAGATGTGCTTGAATGAATGCATTTGAATGAACGCTAGGCTCAGCAAAGGTAGCCCACAGCATACTCCTTTCAATTCAGGATTAATATATACATTCTGCCCATGTCTCTGGACGCCTCCCTGGTGGTCCATTCACCTGGTTGCTCTGTTCCTCATCTCCCTAGGAATGTGTCTCCGTGTAGTACCCTCATGAAGAGGACTCTGTTGTGATGGATGGTTCTGTTGGAACTTCAGGGCGTTGGCAAATGCTAGCTTCATACATCACAGGGCCATCACGACTGGCACTTTGATAATGTATTATGTGAATACCTCGTCAGAATGCTGTCATCCTGGTGACAGATTCATCAGCAGACAGGGCTGTCATGAGAAGGAAGGATAAGAGAGTGTAGGAGAAAGGGAAATCCTCTGCTTGATGAGGAGGAGGTCTTCACAATGAGATACAGAATGTCCCAACTCGTCTGGCTGATAAATGCTAAGAGTGTCCTGGGGGTGAGAAAGATGGCAGGGTACCACAGTGGATGGATGGATGATCAGTCTGAAAACCTGGAGCCTTGGGGTCCAGTCATGACTCATGACTCCTACTAAGCCCTCATGACCTTCTATCATCAACAAAGTGAGCATGTTACAGAGTAATGCTGAAAAGTGAGGCACAGTACTGAAGGACTTTACATCAATGATCTTATCTAACTGACAAAATTAGCACATTCTATAGCCGTCACTGGGCTTTCCTGGTGGCTCAGTGGTAAAGAATCCACCTGCCAATGCAGGAGATGTGAGAAATGTGGGTTCGATCCCTGGGTGGGGAAGATCCCCCCAGAGAAGGAAATGGCAACCCATCTTGCTGGGGAAATCCCATGGAAAGGGGAGTCTTGCAGGCTATAGACCATGGGATTGCAAAAGAGTTGGACATGACTTAGTGACTAAACAATAACATGGGCCTCATTAAAATTATCTTCAGTATTCATGTAGGAAACTGAGGCTGGAAGAGTTTTAATAATCTACCCAAGAGCAAGTATGTCTAACATATTCAAACACCAGCTGTCAGACTTCCAATCCTGTAGGCTAATCACTGTGTTCCTATGACCCACCCCTTACATAAATTAAGGTACTCTCTAAAGGCTTGATCTCCTTATGACCAGTATGCAAGTCCACCCTGAGTACTACTAACTATTGAACTGCAAAGTTCATTGGCTGTACCTCAGCTTTTTAAAGATGAGTAGACTCTTTAAAACCCTGAATTCTTTCCTTTTTATTTTTTTTTAAATTTTATAGTGGAGTATAGCTGATACAGTGTTGTGATAGTTTAAGATGTGCAGCAAAGGATTGAAATTTCAAGGGACTGAAAGGGACTCAGCCATACATATACATGTATCCATTCTCCCCCTAAACTCCCCTCCCCTCCAGACTGCCACATACTGAACAGAGTTCCCTGCGCTAGACAATAGGACCTTGTTGGTTATCCATTTTAAATATAGCAGTGTGTACACGTCCATCCCAAACTTCCTAACTAGCCCTTCCTCTCATCCTTCCCCTCTGGCAACCATAAGCTTGGAAAACCCTAAATTCTTTAACTTTTTTTATAAAGAATTTTCCTGCAAATATGAGGAATTCCTAAGTCAACATGCTAGAATGGTATTATTACAGTCTCTTGGAATATCAGCAGCAGCAAGCTTTCCCTGGGTTGTGTCTGGTGTTGAATACTGATGGTGATGTAGACAGGGCATGTTACAGGACTTCAGGGAAATAAGTTCACAGTGTTCAGACTCCTCACCTCCCCTGGGATTTATACAGCCAACCAGTTTGCTCCTACCCAGAACCAGATCTGGTGTGTCCAACTGCAATAGCTACCAGACAATAAATGACTTAGAGCAACCTTCATGATGTAGGTTACACATAAGGGATAGAAGTGGCAGAAAGCTATATGACCTGCAGGAAAATCACGGAACTAGGAGTCAGAACACTTGGCTTATTGACTCGCTAATGCTGTAACTTTAAGCAAAACATTTTTGTTTCTCATCAGTCTCTTAACCTTTAAAAAGGAAATCTCTAAGCTGAACCATCCCTGAGGTTTCCTCCCATTCTGTATTTTGTGATTCTCTGAGCATTATGCTCTACACCCACCCCATCTGCAAATTTCAAGACTACAACAAAGGCTACCAAAACACTAGTGGAACGAAGTACCTAACCCATCAAGTCGCACCCACTAGCATGAACAAAATGAAAATACTAACTCCATGGATTTGGATATTCACCCTGTGATGGTGAGATTTAATTTCAGCAGAGAGCTTCCAACTCACATAATGGTGTATCATTGCACTATGTTTTACTTCCCTTAGCAAATAAAGTATACAGGGAAAAAAAATTGAAAAGAACATACATTGTTTTATTGTCTTGCGAAATGGCTGGGTTTCAAGCCAATAGAATGCCTTAATGCTCAAGTTCTCCAGGGTGATACAAAGTGCAGTGCCTCTCTGTTTGGGAAGCTAAATTTAATAAACAGAGTAATCCCCTGGCAGACCCTGGGATTTTTCTAATATCCTGATGGCGTCAAGGGAGAAGGGCTTGAGATGTGAAAAACAGCATAAGACCTTACAACCAAGACTTACTAGAAGCAATCACCCTTTAATTGAGGCATCTGCTTTTTGCATGTTGTGGTGCTGAATTGGAAATCACATTTAATGATGTGTGCACTGTTCACAAGCCTTGGGGCGGGTGCTCTCCACAAGCCATGGTCTTGAATTGGAAGCCTCCAAATCTGGTGTTGCACAGCCCAGTCTTTTGTCACAAAGATCTCCATCTTCTCTCAGCTATAAAGGCATCTTTATCCTGTACCCCTTCAGGGTATTTTAAATACACACTGGTAATCTGGCTGGAGCAGTGGCTGCATGGCACTGGAGTGACTTTGAGGAGATACCCCATGTCCAAGTGCAAAGAAGAAGCCCCAGCAAGATGGTAGGAGGGGCAAAATTGCATTTAGTATCAAACTGCATACCCTCCAGAGACGCTCAGAGGGACCCAGGGACCCCAAAGAGACTGAGACAGAATGGTGTTTGAGTGACTCCTGAGGATATGGGGGTCAGCTGTGGACCGCCACAGGGGCAGGGGTGCTGGGTGCAGCAGACTTGGGTATGGCATAAGCCCTCTTGGAGGAGGTCACCACTAACCCCACCACAGAGCTGCCAGCACTTACACAGGACTGGGAATAGGCTCTTGGAGGGCACAGACAGAACCTTGTGCACCAGGACCCAGAAGGGGGGAGCAGTGACCCCACAAGAGACTAGACAAAAGATTGTTGATAGTCTTTGTTGGAACTAGAGTCTCTAGAGGTCCACACCTGTAATTTTTTATGCTCATAAAAGTCCTTATAGCTCACATTTATTCAGACTACTCTTGAGAGTCCCTTGGAGACTCTCAAGACTGACCCAGACCTGCCCGTGAGTGTCCAGGAGTCTCCAGCAGAGATGTGGGTAAGCAGTGGCCTGCTGCAGGTTTGGGGGCACCGAGTGTAGAAGTGCCTGCATGGGACCCTTTGAAGGAGGTCTCCATTATTTTCATCACTGCCACTATAGTTTGGCCCCAGGCAAATAACAGGGAGGGAATATGGCCCCACCCATCAACAGAAAATTGAGTTAAAGATTTACTGAGCATGGTCCCACCCATCAATAACTGGAAGACCCAGTTTCCCCCTCAATCAGTCTCTCCCATCAGGAAGCTTCCATAAGCCTCTTATGCTTCTCCATCAGAGGGCAGACAGACTGAAAACCACAATCACAGAAAACTAACCAATCTGATCACATGGACCACAGCTTCGTTTAACTCAATGAAACTATGAGCCATGCCATGTAGGGCCACCCAAGACAGACGGGTCATGGTGGAGAGTTCTAACAAAATGTGGTCCACTGGAGAAGGGAATGGTAAACCACTTCAGTATTCTTGCCTTGAGAACCCCATGAACAGTATGAAAAGGCAAAAAGATAGGACATGAAAAGATGAGCTCTCCAGGTTGGTAGGTGCCCAATATGCTACTGGAGATTGTTGGAGAAATGACTCCAGAAAGAATGAAGAGATGGAGCCAAAGCAAAAACAACACCCAGTTGTAGACATGACTGGTGATGGAAGTAAAGTCCAATACTGTAAAGAGCATAGGAACCTGGAATGTTAGGTCCACGAATCAAGGCAAATTGAAAGTGGTCAAACAGGAGATGGCAAGAGTGAACATTGACATTTTAGGAATCAGCAAACTAAAATGGGCTGAAATGATGAATTTAACTCAGACGACCATTATATTTACTACTGTGGGCAAGAATCCCTTAGAAGAAATGGAATAGCCATCATAGTCAACAGAAGAGTCTGAAACGCAGTACTTGGAAGCAGTCTCAAAAACAACAGAATGATCTGTTTGTTTCCAAGGCAAACCATTCAGTATCACAGTAATCCAAGTTTATGCTCCTACCAGTAACGTTGAAGAAGCTGAAGTTGAACAGTTCTATGAAGACCTACAAGACCTTCTAGAACTAACACACCAAAAAAGATGTCCTTTTCATTACAGGGGACTGGAATGCAAAAGTAGGAAGTCAAGAAATACCTGGAGCAATAGGCAAATTTGGCCTTGGAATACAGAATGAAGCAGGGCAAAGGCTAACCAAGAGCTTTGCCAAGAGAATGCACTAGTCATAGCAAACACCCTCTTCCAACAACACAAGAGAAGACTCTACACATGGACATCACCAGATGGTCAATACCAAAATCAGATTGATTACATTTTTTGCAGCCAAAGATGGAGAAGCTCTATAGAGTCAGCAAAAACAAGACCAGGAGCTGACTGTGGCTCAGATCATGAAATCCTTATTGCATAAATTAAAGAAAGTAGGGAAAACCACTAGACCATTCAGGTATGACCTAAATCAATCCCTTACAATTATAGAGGGGAAGTGAGAAATAGACTCAAGGGACTATATCTGATAGACAGAGTACCTGAAGAACTATGGATGGAGGTTTGTGACATTGTACAGGAGGCAGGAATCAAGACCATCCCCGAGAAAAAGAAATGCAAAAAGGCAAACTGGTTGCCTGACTCCTTACAAATAGCTGTGAAAAGAAGAGAAGTGAAAGGCAAAGGAGAAAAGGAAAGAAAGAACTCTGAATGCAGAGTTCCAAAGAATAGCTAGGAGAGATAAGAAAGCCTTCCTCAGTGATCAATGCAAAGAAATAGAGGAAAACAATAGAATGGGAAAGACTAGAGATCTCTTCAAGAAAATTAGAGATACCAAGGGAACATTTCATGCAAAGATGGGCTCAATAAAGGATAGAAATGGTATGGATCTAACAGAAGCAGAAGATATTAAGAAGACGTGGCAAGAATACACAGAAGAACTATACAAAAAAGATCTTCACAACCCAGATAATCATGATGGTGTGATCACTCACCCAGAGCCAGACATCCTGGAATGTGAAGTCAAGTGGGCCCTAAGAAACATCAGTACAAACAAAGCTAGTGGAGGTGATGGAATTCCAGTTGAGCTATTTCAAATCCTAAAAGATGATGCTATGAAAGTGCTGCACTCAATATGCCAGCAAATTTGGAAAAAGCAATGGCCACAGGACAGGCGAAGGTCAATTTTCATTCCAATCCCAATGAAAGACAGTGCCAAAGAATGCTCAGACTACCTCACAATTGCACTCATTTCACACGCTAGTAAAGTAATGCTCAAAATTCTTCAAGCCAGGCTTCAACAATACATGAACCATGAACTTCCAGATGTTCAAGCTGGATTTAGAAAAGGCAAAGGAACCAGAGATCAAATGGCCAACATCTGCTGGATCATCAAAAAAAAACAAGAGAATTCAGAAAAGCATCTACTTCTGCTTTACTGACTATGCCAAAGCCTTTGACTGTGTAGATCCCAGCAAACTGTGGAAAATTCTTCAAGAGATGGGAACATCAGACCACCTGACCTGCCTCTTGAGAAATCTGTATGCAGGTCAAGAAGCAACAGTTAGAAATAGACATGGAACAACAGACTTGTTCCAAATAGGAAAAGGAGTACGTCGAGGCTGTATATTGTCACCCTGTTTATTTAACTAATATGTAGAGTACATCATGCAAAATCACAGGCTGGATGAAGCACAAGCTGGACTCAAGATTGCCAGAAGAAATATCAGTAACCTCAGTTATCCAGATGACACCACCCCTTATGGCAGAAAGTGAAGAAGAACTAAAGAGTATGACAGCCAGCCCTAGTTTGACAACTGTGGGAATGACCATGACCATCATTCAAGAATGACCATCATTCTTGAAAGTGGATCTCCTGGTTGAATTACCCCCACTTGATGTTGCATCAAACCAGGAGGGTTGCACAATCAAGAGCAAAATAAACTACAGTTCCTGTTTTAAATCACCAAGGTTTGGGAGTGACGTGTTTTTGTAATAGTAACTGGAACAGACTATAAGAAAATGATAGAAGGAAACAATCTGAATCTGGTTGAAGCACTCACAGTGTCATAGAGGCACCCTAAATTTTCATCAAGGATGAAAGTGAAAGGGGAGAATGAAAAAGTTGCCTTAAAACTCAACATTCAGAAAACTAAGATCATGGTATCTGGTCCCATCACTTCATGGCAAATAGATGGGGAAGCAATGGAAACAGTGACAGACTTAATTTTGGAGGGCCCCAAAATCACCACAGATGGTGACTGCAGCCATGAAATTAAAAGATGCTTACTCCTTGGAAGAAAAGTTATGACCAACTATACAGTATATTTAAAAGCAGAGACATTACCTTGTCAACAAAGGTCCGTCTAGTCTAAGCTATGGTTTTTCCAGTAATCATGTATGGACATGAGAGTTGGACTATAAAGAAAGCTGAGTGCCAAAGAATTGATGCTTTTGAACTGTGGTATTGGAGAAGACTCTTGAGAGTCCCTTGGACTGCAAGGAGATCCAATCAATCCATTCTAAAGTAGATCAGTCCTAAATATTCATTGGAAGGACTGATGCTGAAGCTGAAACTCCAATACTTTGGCCACCTAATTTGAAGAACCAACTCATTGGAAAAGACCCTGATGCTGGAAAAGATTGAAGGCAGGAGGAGAAGGGGATGACAGAGGATGAGATGGTTGGATGACATCAGTGACCCAAAGAACATGAGTTTGAGTAAACTCCGGGAGTTGGTGATGGACAGGAAGGCCTGGTGTGCTGCAGTCCATGGGGTCACAAAGAGTTGGACATGACTGAGTGACTGAACTGAACCAAACCTTTTTTCTAAAACATCTGATCAGATTACAACAGCAACAATAATGATCATTATCATCATCATCATCTTGCATTGTGTTGTATACAAAACTCATACTTTTTATTATATGTTGATCTGATAATAATACCTCTGCAGTAAGTGTCCCTGGGACTGTCTGTCCTAGGTCAAGTTCCCTAGGACACAGCCTGCATTGGGGGGTGATCTTTATGCAAATGATTTATTAATGGAGTCTTCACAAGGGGAAGGAAGGGAGGGCAGGGAAACAACATAGACAAGGACAAAGAGACCAGATTCAATACGATCCCAAGGGAAACTCTGCAACACAATGGCCCCACTGAGTTGATTCCACCTTGAGACAAGGGACGAGCCTTTTAATACCACTGTGTCAGTCAGCTGCTGGCTGTGAACTTCCAAGAGGAAAGGATACCTCCCAGGTGAGGTGACTCCCATCTGGCCCAGGGCAATCCTCCAAAGGAGGGCAATGATCATCACTCATAGGATCTAGGAGATGAGGCACACCAGCATAGTAAAGAGAATCCAAACCTAACCCCAACAGCCTCAACGACACTGTGCTTCACCCAGATTCAGATTGATTCCTTCCATCATTTACTTATAGTCTCTTCCAGTTATTACTACAAAAGCAAGTCACTCCCAAACCTTGGTGATTTAAAACAGGAACCATTGTTTATTTTGCTCCTGATTGTGCAACCTTCCTGGTTCAATGCAGCATCAACTGGGGTGATTCAACCAGGAGATCCACTTTCAAGGATGATCTCTCATGGTTGGCAAACTAGGGTTGGCTGTCAGTAGGAACCTCATCACAGCAGAGGGCTGGAGTTCTTGATTCCCATTTCTATGGGTCTTCAAGTGGCCTGAGCTGCTTTAAAGCACTGTATCTGAGTTCCATGGGCAAGTGTTTCAAAACAGGACTGTATAACCTCATATGACCAAACCTCGTAAGTTACATACTATTGCTTCTGCTATTGTCTATTCATCACGGCAGTCACCTATACCCAATAGACTATCTGTAGCTCTTGAAAAGTGAAACTGTTAGGTGCTCAGTCATGTCTGACTCTGTGTGACCCAATGGACTGTAGCCCACTAGGCTCTTCTGTCCATGGGAATCCCCAGGCAAGAAGACTGGAATGTGCTGCCATGCCTTTCTCCAGGGGATCTTCCTGACCCATGGATCGTACTGGGGCCTCCCTCATTGCAGGCAGATTGTTTATGATCTGAGCCACCAGGGAAGCCCCAAGGGAAGTAGTAAAATGCTTGAACAGTTTAAGGAATGCAAAATACACCATTTGGGCAAATATAGTTTTGCAACATAAATCCCCTCACCAATTTCTGTGTGGTTTTTTGGTTTGTTTTGATTTTTTTTTCCATGGCATGTGGGATCTTAGTTCCCCAACCAGGGATGAAACCCTTGGAATCTGTGGATATAGTGGAAATCTGGAGTCTTAACCACTGGACCCAACAGCGAAGTCTTTATGTGTGTGTTTTTTTTAAATAACTGATTCTTGTAACTCTTTTTGGAGAACTGTAGAGAAACCAAGAAGTGTCCAGGAATGTAGCCCACCTAGGGGCAGCCCCAGCCAATGACTGATGACAGAAGTATGAAAAGCTCCTTGTTGCCTTTGGAGGCAAACTCAGGGATGCAATATACATTTCAGAGTTTCTCTGCAGGATTGCTGCTGCTGCTCAGCCGCTTCAGCCATGCCTGACTCTTCGTGACCCCATAGACTGTAGCCCACCAGGCTCCTCCGTCCGTGGGAATTCTCCAGGCAAGAATACTGGCGTGGGTTGCCATTTCCTCCTCCAGGGGATCTTCTCGACCCAGGGATCGAACTCTCACCTCTTGCATCTCCTGCATTGCAGGTGGATCCTTTACCCCCTGAGCCACCAAGGCAGAAACCATACCCTTATTTGACTTCTTCCCCACCTTACCCTGCTGCCCCCACTTCTTCTGCCAGGACTATTTTTTTAATCATTTGCAGATAAATCATCATCTTAGAATCCGCTTCTCAGGACCCTCACTTAAGACACCCTCTCTTTGGAAGTCATAATACTTATTCACAATGTCATTTATCTAATATTTAGACAAATATCACTCTGTAATATCCTGTATCATATTGTTTTGCAAACTTTGATATCATCATTTATCTTGATGCTTGATTTCCCAAGCACTGGATGGAGCTGTAACTTATTTTTATCTCCATTTTCTCCCATTTCTGAAAAGTCGTGTGGGAAGAGAATGTATCCTGTTGAAAAGCTTGCCATGGTGCCAGTCACTGTGAACTTCTCTGCGGTCATTATCCCACCTCATTCTAAAAACAACCCTTATGAAGAAGGTATTCTTGGATCATGCTATTTTTATAAATGAAGATTATGATATCCAGAGACAGAGAAATTGTGCTATACCAACTGCATTAGGAACCATGAACAGGATATTCTTTATGAGAGCAGAAAGAAAGGCGCCCCTTAGAGTTGATGTTGTTTTTCAGTTGCTCGGTCTTGTCCAACTCTTTGTAACACCATGGACTGCAGCTCTCCAGGCTTCCCTGTCCTTCACTATCTCCTGAAGTTTGCTCACACTCATGTCCATTGAGTCAATGATGCCATCCAACCATCTCGTCCTCTGTTGCCCTATAGAGTTGAGCAATATACAAATCTTTGGAGGGATAAAGAAGCTTCTCTGAGATTTATCATCTGGGAAGTAACAGGGCATGGATTTGCCTGTCTGCTTCCTTGCCTTTATACTCAACCAAGATGCCTTCTGGCAGTTAAGATCTGTGGATTATTTTTAATCTCTCTCTTTTGCCCCAAGCCACATTTTTAAGATGGAATGATGAGAAAAATATTTTTCTAAATAATTTTTTATTTGGCTGCATCATGCAGGATCTTAGTTCCCAGACCAGGAATGGAGCCCATGCCCCCCTGCAGTGGAAGCATGAAGTCTTAACCACTGGAATACCTGCAAAGTCCCCCAAATATTTTTTACTAATAGTGAAATAGATTCTTCATCGTGTGAAAATGGTCTTCTCTATTCTGTAGTCAATGTCTATGGCAAGGGAGGGACTTACCTGGTGGTCCAGTGGTAAAGACTCTGCTCTCTCACTGCAGGGGGCACAGATTCAGCCCCTGGTTGGGGAACTATTATCCCATTTACCGTGGGGCCAAATAATAAAGGACAGAAAATTCAGATCTAAATAGAACTTTTTTAAAATAGTCTATGGCTGGGAAAGGGAATGGGATGGGGGCGGTTTCCTCATAAGTCCTGGTGCCCTAAGAAGAGGTACCTTCCAATGAAAGTTGAGCGGGAAGTTACCAGAAAAAGGATCTGGCCCTGGTGAACCGAAGAAAATACAAATTGTCTGCCCAGTGAAGCCACGTTTTTCTCTTCTGATTTTCTAGCTGGCTGCCTCACTCACTGCCTTTCCTGCAATCAACACCTCCACAACTGTGATTGGGGCGGTGTGGTGACATGCTCTAGCTTGATGCCTCATCTCAAGCGTCAGCCTCCCAATCTGAAAAATTGAAGTTTCAACTCCAGAAATTGCTGTTTTCAGAAGTGACGTGGTAGGAGCACTATGCTCTTGACCGAGAAAAGAACCCCATATGAATCTCCCAGGGTAACTGACAGGCCTTTCCAAGTTATAAAGAGCCTGGGTATTGAAACCAGACAGACCCAGGTTTGATTCCCAGTTACAATGATCTACCTACAGTGTCACTGAAACCTTGGAAGCCTCAGTTTCCTCATCTGTAAGATGGGGATTCATGCTATAGAAGTAAATGGAAGAACGGACACTAATCAATTCAGTATTTGGGGCATATTGAGTTATTACTGTTTTTGCTGACCATCTTTCTTCTTAGTCATAGGGCCATTCTAGATTCAAAATCATTGGCTGCACTTTTACTGAAATGAAAAGTCCAAATTAATTTGATTTTCCATTAAACCCTTGGGTCAGGCTATAATTTTTCTTAACCCTAAGAACCTTACATCTTACAGTTCTCCTCCCTTCCCCAATAAACACACACACACATGCACACGCACACACACACACACACACACACACACACTAACTTGTGGGCGTCATTAAATTATATTATCCAAGCCAGTTGCTGGTGGTTGTTGTTCAGTTGCTGAGTTGTGTCTGACTCTTTGCAACCCCATGGACTGCCACACGCCAGGCTTCCCTGTTCCTTCAGTATCTCCTGGAGTTTGCTCAAACTCTTATCCATTGACCAGAAATTTTTCCAGGTATGGATTAACAGCAGCCAGTGAGTAGAAGGGATGAAGTTAAAACTGCAAGCAAATGGTCACCTAAAAGGCAGATCATGATTCGTTTTTGAAATGATGGCCATGTCTCACATCGCTGTGATACTTTACCATTTAGCATATGCCTTTGACATTGATCATAGCACATGACCCTCTCAACATCTATGCGGTGGACACAATTACTAGGCAAAATGACTTGCCCAGAGTCACACCACTGGCCAGGAAGTAGGAGAACTGAGGCTCAGACCTAATTGCACTGCCTGCAAACCCGGTGCCCTCTTCACTCTACCTTTTTGCCTCCTAGCATCGTCGGAGCATTTCACAGCAGACACTTCCTCTGTGGCTGGCTGATTCTAGGGCAGATCAGCAATAACCCAGCAGGTCCCGCCAGGCATTGCTGAGTTTAAGATGTTGAAGCAGAAAGAGTTTGGGGGAGAGAGGCAAGTCTTCTCCTCACCACCACTCCAGGAACCTGATACACATCCCCGTGCTCACAGATGTCATCATTAATGTCCTTTTCCCCAGAAGATTCAGGCAGGGGAGCTGGGTAAATCCATCATGGTCCCAAACATAATGTTGATGAATGATCTCATTAACCCAGCAGCCTGTCCCACGTCAACAGCGGCCCTGAGCCTTGGTGTGAAACCTGGCTCAGCACCTTTATCCTCCTCTCCATTCCCTAATGATACTCCTACCCCCTACTGCCGAGTCCCCCCAGCCCCACATGCACCGGGCTACGAGGCCCCATGTAATCACTACCTTCCCCATACACAAGCCTCAGAGCTGGTTACTACCAACTTCAGTCATAGATAAAGACACTGAGAAACTCAGGGGTTAGATGATTCATTCAAGCTGCAAGGGACTTCAGCTCATATCTGGCTGACCCCAAAGCCTGTTCTTATCTCAACACAGTACCAACTTTTCTAGACATTTTAGCCACTTGCAAAGCCTTATGAAAATTTTTATTCACTTTTAATTGAAGCATAATTGCTTTACAATATTGGCTTCATTTCTGCCATACATCAACATGAATTAGCCATAGATGTACATATGCCCAGAAGCCTGGCAGGCTATAGTCCATGGGGTTGCAAAGAGTTGGACGTGACTGAAATGACAGCATGCACACATGTCCATATGCCCTCTCCCTCTTGAACCTCCCTCCCACCTACAATTCTTTCCCACCCCTCTAGGTTGTTACAGAGCCCCAGTTTGATTTCTCCAGGTCATACAGCAAATTTCCATTGGCTGTCTAATTTAAATATGGTAGTGTATGTAGTTGCCCAACCAGTCCTATGGGGTAGACTTTCTCACAACCAGACTTGGTAAGAAACTTGACAAACTGATTTAAAATTTGTGTGTAAGAATGAAACTTCCAAAACAGCAAAGGACATTTGGGAAGTTAAAAAGAAGAAGGGAGAGGGGATGACTCACCCAACCTGTTATTATGATAGCTTCCAAAAGCATAGTAATGAAAGCAGGGTGGTACTGGCAGAAAAAAATTATATATATATATATATATATATATATATATATATAGGCCACTGGGATAGGGTATATAGTATAAGACAGAGAGGTAAAGAGAGAAAAAGAGAAATTTGACATATAATAGAGGTAGAGGGACTGCCCTGGTGGCCCAGTGGTTAGGACTCCGTGCTCCCAGAGCCATGGGTTCAATTCCTGGTGGAGGAACTAGATCCCACATGCCACCATTAAGAGTTCACATGCTGCACTAAAGGTGGAAGATCCCATAGGGCACAACTAAGAGCAGGCACAGTCAAATAAATAAATATTTTTAAAAAAGAAGAGGCAGAATCACAAATTTGTGGGGGAAAATAATGGATTGTTTTAGAAGTGTTTAGCATATTTGGCAAATATTACAGGTATCATAAATTTATTTATAGAGAAGCCTGAATCTCTGCCACACACAATGCATAAAAACAAGCTCCAAATACATTAAAGGTAAGTCTTTCCCATTCAAACAAAAGAAAAATGTAAAGAGTTTTGTGACCTCAGGCTATAGAGTGATTTCTTACGTGAGTCCTCAAAAGCCCAAACTTGGGGTGGAGAGTTTTTTTTTTTTCACCCTATGACAAATTTAAGACGTGTTTTCAATGAAGAGTGTCACTGATGGCTGACAGACTGGAAGAAGGCATTTGCAATATCACAGGAGGAGAAAAGAAATTAACAAGAAAGCGGAGGATGTAGGACCCCAACTTCTGGTATTTAGGGGAATATAAGTGAAAGCAACAAGAAGATGGCATTTTAAATTTTTTTTTAATATTTATTTATTTATTTATTTATTTGGCTGCACTGGGTTTTAATTGCAGCATGCAGGATCTTTAGTTGCGGCATGTGGGATCTAATTCCCTGACCACGGCTTGAACCTGAGCCCCCTGCACTGGGAATGTGGAATCTTAGCCACTGTTCCACCAGGGAAGTCCTGAGATGGTATTTTTTACCTTTCAGGTGAGCAAAAATTCTACCTTGGAAGGGTATTTTATATGAGGACATGATGAATCTCTCTGTATCAGGAATGACAGTATGAATTCTTACAGTTCCTCAAACTGGAAGAATTAGAATAACTAAGCTTTAATGCCTATGATCCAGCAAACTAACTCTTGTATACATATTTGGGAGAAATCCTCACAAAGGGCCATAAAGAAACACATAGGAAGATAATCAGTCCAGCTTTGCTTATGGTAGCCATGGTTGGAAGAAACCTGAATGTCCATCATTAGGGAATTAGATAAATGTGGTTTGAGAGACTGTGAAACATCAGGAAGCATTCAGGAGTATCATGTAGGTTTACGTATGGTAACAAGGATGGATTTTAAACTATAACACCAAGCCAATCAGAAAAAGAGGACTAAAACACAATGCCGTTTATGCAAAATTTCAAATACAGTTGCCCAAAACAAAATCCAATGATGCCCACATATCTAAATAATATAGGAACAGTAGAATGGGAAGTCATATAATTAGTACACAGAGTGCCTGTGAATCAGAGGAAGAAGAGGAGGGTGGAGATGGTACATAAAGGGATGAATAACAAAATAATCATGTCTGACTCTTTTTGACCCCATGGACTGTAGCCCACCAGGCTCCTATGTCCAAGGAATTCTCCAGGCAAGAACACTGGAGTGGGTAGCCATTTCCCTTCCCCAGCGGATCTTCCCAACCCAGGGATCGAACCCAGGACTCTGGCATTGCAGGCAGATTCTTTACTGTCTGAGCCACCAGGAAAACCCAAAAATAAAATAAGGTCAGTGCAAAATCTGATTATAACAATATGTCATAGATTGAAAAGGCTCCAGTTCATTGAAGTAATGAATCGAGTGATAAAAAGGAGGAAGCACAGGATCGCAGAATAGACAAGGAAACAGGAATATTAGATCCTCATGCTCATAGCGTGCTCACTTGCATTCGATTATTTGCAACCCCACGGACAATTAGCCCACCAGGCTCCTCTGTCCATGACATTTCCAGACTAGAATACTAGACTGGATTGCCATTTCCTCCTCCAGGGGCTCTTCCCAATCCAGGGATCAATCAAACCCACATCTCATGAGTCTTCTGCATTGGTAGGTGGATTATTTACTACTGAGTCACCTGGGAAGCCCATTAGATCCTCAACCTCCTGTAAAAAAAAAGAAAAGAGAGTGAAAATTGGAAGGCTCGGGGGTTAAAATGAAGGAAGAAATAAGGCAAAGAAAGAGTATTGTTTTTCAGTTCAGTTCAGTTCAGTCTCTCAGTCGTGTCCGACTCTTAGGGTCATTTTAGAGGAGTGTCAGAGAGAATCATACGGAGGCTTGAGAGCTTATCACTCAAGCTGTACACACAGGAAAGAGAATGCAGTGACTGTGGGCCAGGTCAGCACAGAGGGACCTGCTGGTCTCTGGCTAGAATTATCCCGAGCAAAGCCGCTGATAGAAAAACCAGTGTCCTGGGAAGAAGATTAAAGAAAGCCGCGGGTGCCCACAGAACTTTCTCCTTCGATTAAGCCAGGTCCATCCATAGCTTGAAGCCCAGTCACCTCAAGTTTTTCCCTTAAGATGGACTGGGAACTCAAATGACCTTGGTTTGCCTCAATCACTTCTCAGTCCTGTCATCTTGGGCCAGTTCTCAGCCTCTCTGAGCAGACTGCAGAAAATCACAGTTCCTATTCTAGGGAGCTATGATGCTTAAATGAGATGATACATGCAAACATATATAATGCTTGACAAGCAGAAAATGTTTGTTGAAAAAATAAGGGTAGGGCGATGGTGGGGGTGAAGGAGGTTGCAATTTGCAATTATTATATTGTTGTTTTAATCACAGCCCAGTTGTTCAATACTCCCAGAAACCCCCTACAATGGATAGGAGGCATCCTGGAGCCACCAATTTTCTGGCAGGTCTTGAACAATTCCCATTACACTCTTGGGACTTAGCCTCCTCCATGGCCAATGGACTAGGTCATTCTCTCCTGCAGCCTTGCTGGGCAACCCTCAGAGTCCTGGCTGGACAGTCAGAAGGCAGACCATGGACCAGCCACCTTTTCAGGGTGAAGACCTTTATAATTTCTATTATACTAAGTCAAGTGAAATGATGACAAAAACGGCATTTGCAGATGAAGATCACTTCACACTGCAGACAACCTGACAACACATAGGTACTATCACTATTTAATATTTTATTAGGATGAATCCATCTTACAGATAAAAACCTAAGGATGGGGATTGTCGGTGGGAACTTGTCCAAAGTCACTGGTGAGCAGTGTAAGAGCTGAGAAGGAAATCTGGCCCTCCCGATATTTGAAGCTCGGTTCTTAGGTGCTGAATGATGTTCCTGCCCCCAAATAAAAGGGAACTGGAAGCTGAGTCTGAAGAAGCAGGCAAGCACAGGCAGGTGTCTGAAAGGCTGGGATCGGAAGGCATGCTAGGCAGGTGTTCTAAGAGTTATATATAAAATAGATAAATAACAAGGATCTACTGTACAGCACAGGGAACTATATTCAATAACTTGCAAAGATCTATAATCGAGAAGCATCTGAAAAAGACTACATATATATGTGTATACGTAGTTGAATATATATTCAATTATATATAGTTGAATCTCTGCTATACACTTAAAACTAACACAACATTGTAAGTCAGCTACACTTCAATAATTATTATAACTATATTATCATAATATAATACACATAGTATTATAATAATAATATCAGGGGCTAACTTTTACCCACCATTCATTACACACCTGGAGCTGACTTCAGGGCTTTCCATTATCCTACTCATTTCGTTCTTTGCTGCTAAGAGGCAAATATTTTGGTGTCTCCATTTCACAGATCAGAAAACTGGGGCTTGGAAAGGGGTAACTGACCCAACATGAGGCAGCCTTTAAGGGGTGATGATCCCAGCTGGCTGAATCTGTGCTTTTACCCAATATCCCATACTGAACAGTCATGATAGCCAATAAAGGATGTGTAGAATACCCAAAATGGCCATCAGGAATGCCTCTGAGTTACAAAGAGTGTCCAGGAGAGAGAAGAAAAGAATTTACAAGAGCCAGGAGAGCAATTCTTTTACTGTGAAATTTTTACCAAGGTTAAGATTCTGTGCACTGGTCCTTCAGGGAAGAGGTGTGATGGTGTGTGTTGGGGGTGGTGAGGCTGTGAGCAAGGGGTGTGTAGGTGTGTAGGGAGAGGGAAATGTGGAGGAGAGACAAAGGCACGGTGAGAAATCTTTGAGAGAAGTGCACATGTAATGTGAGTGAACAGCAAATGTGTGAATGTGGTGGGTTGTGTGAGTATGCAAACAGAGCCATGATAAGTGTGTGATGAGTGTGTCAGGGGGTAGATGAGGAGGCAGGTGACTGTGTGAATAAGGTGATGTTCGTGATGGAATTGTATGGGAGAAAGTAGGTATAGGCAGACCATGAGTGTATACTATTGAGTAGTGTGTGTGTACTGCAAGGAAATCAAACCAGTCAATCCTAAAGGAAATCAATCCTGAATATTCATTGGAAGGACTGATGTCAAAGCTGAAGCTCCAATACTTTGGCCACCTGATGTGAAGAACTGACTCGTTGGAAAAGACCCTGATCCTGGGAAAGATTGAGGGCAGGAGGAGAAGGGGATGACAGAGGATGCGATGGTTGGATGGCATCACCGACTCAAAGGACATGAGCCTGAGCAAACTTTGGGAGATGGTGATGGACAGGGAGGCCTGGCGCACTGCAGTCCATGGGGTCTCAAAGAGTCAAACACAACTGAGCTACTAAACAACACCTGCCACTGCTTGTGTCTGCAACTCCCTTTCTCCATCTCCGCCTCAAGAACCCCCCTCCCCGAGAGCTCAGGATCACCTGACCCATGGAACTTCGCTGATCACCCAAGACAGACCCAATTCCTCCATCCTCCGCATCTCCAGAGCACTGTGTCACACCTCATTCCTAGCCTGCGCATTTGTAATTGACAGACGTCTCTCCATCTTTAACCCATGCTCTCTGTCAATGCAAAGACAGTGCTGTGTTCATTTCTGCATCTACAAAACCTAGCCCAGGGCCAAGCGCACAGGAGATCCTTGAAATGCTGATTTGTAGTTGCAAAACACTGTCACTGGTGCTTTGAATTCTAGGCTCCTAATCATGAAACAAACACCCGGGCCATTATTCTGAGATAAATCGTATGAAAGGATGGTAGAGAGCAGCAATGGAGTAGGGGCGGACAGAGAGACTCTCAGGGTTTTTTCCTTCCCAAATCCCCTGTATTAATGGCAGAGAGCTTCTAAAACCATCTGATCAGCAACACAGCTGACCTAATACTACAGGATGACTCTCCTTTGAAGAAGAAGAATGGCTTTTATTTCCTCTTATGAAGACCTTGTAACTTAGACAGTTTATAGAAACTCTCCCTTGCCTGCCTCAGGGTATTATGGAGATATATTAAATAATAGAGGAGGTAAGTTTTAATGACCCACCCTTGCAGTTGTCAGCCTGTGAGCTTCCTCCACTCTGCTGGGTGGTATCTTTATGAATATAACATGCTACTTGAGATGAGCTCTTTATAGGTTCTAGGTCATGGCCAAAACCCAAGTAACAAGCTTTATTGTTGTTCATTTGCTAAGTTGTGTCTGACTGTTTGCAACCCCATGGACTGTAACATAGCAGGCTTCCCAGTCCTTCACCATCTCCTGGAGTTTGCTCAAACTTATTTCCATTGAGTCGATGATGCCATCCAACCGTCTCATCCTCTGTCATACGCTTCTCCTCCTGCCTTCAATCTTTCCCAGGATCCGGGTCTTTTCCAATGAGTCAGCTCTTAGCATCAGGTGGCCAAAGTATTGGAGCTTCAGCTCCAGCATTGGTCCTTCCAATGAATATTCAGGGTTGACTTTCTTCAGGATTGATTGATTGATCTATCAGTGTCAAAACATGCTTTGAGATTATTTCAATTGCATGTAAAGAGAAATGCTTTGATATTTATCAACTTTCTTTAGAAGAGGGATTTTTGAGGGTACAACTTCATGACTATTGCCTTCTATGGAAAAATATATTCTGGAGAATCTGCTGGAGCAGAAGAGGAGGGTGATGTGCTGAACTCTTGTGCACCCTGCCCTGGGCCCTGGGAGGCTGCCCAGAATGGACCACTGCAGGGGGATCCCTGGCTCCTGGATGGGTCAGCCAATGGCCTTCCTCCCTGGGTCTCTCCATGGAAAATCACACCGGACTGATTCTGTCCTTGGACCGAAAATCACTATTCCTTTCAAAACAGCCTCTTTTACGTGATGTTTTGCAGGGTTCCAGCAACTGCTCCCTTCCCTTGCCCTCCAGGTTTAGCAGTGATAACCGTTGCGTTAGACTTCCCTGGTGGCTCAGTGGTAAAGAATCTGCCTGCCAATGCAAGAGATGCTCGTTCAATCCCTGGGCTGGGAAGATCCCCTGGAGTAGGAAATGCAGCCCACTCCAGTATTCTTGCCTGGAGAATTCCATGGACAGAGGGGCCTGGCAGGCTACAGTCCATGGGATCTCAAAGAGTCGGACACAATTTAATGACTAAACAGCAACAACCATCTTATTGTTCCTAGCTCTGGCCTACTGAACCATCCCCGTGGTTCCCTAAACTTCATTGTCACTTATAGAAGTGTTCCCTAGCGTGTATACCTATGACCGATTCATGTTGATGTACAGCAGAAACCATCACAACATTATTAAAGTAATTATCCTCCAAATAAAATAAATAAATAGAAGAGGTCCCTTCACTAAGTCTCCTGGGACGTTCGCAGGATGTCCCCAACTTATATGTGTCACCTGTTTTGTCTTAGGACCCTGACTGACAGAGTGTGAAGGCAAATGCCAGATGAAGCTTTGAAACCTGGCTCCCCAATACCATACAATTTGGAGCAAGGCATTTCATGCTCGATGCCTCAATGTCCTCAACTGTAAAATAGGAATAAAATAATACCATGATCAAAAACTATCTGAGCATCAGATGAGTCCATGTAAGGAAGGTACCCAGGGAAGTCTTGGTCCTACAAAAGGAACTTAAGAAGTCCGAGATCCCTCCTTTTCATCCCATTTTCCCTGCTCCAGTATTTCCCCTTGTCTTGTAACAATGGGAGGCTTGGGATGATTTAAATGCTCTTGTCCCTTGCATGAGTCAGAAACAAGTAACAAACTCAAGTAATAAATTTACCTGGGCCACCGACAGCAGCCTTTTTGTGCTTGTCAATAAAATGTTTAAAACAGAACTTGATTTGCTTTGGTTTTAAAGAAGGTTATTAACTGGCTTAGATCTACCCAAGCAATAGAGATGTGTGTTGTCCCCATTACTCACCAGGTTTTTAATCAGCATGCAGGGCTCCGCCAGCCGCTGTGGTGGGGACTGAAATGGTGCAGGGAGCAGTCTGGGTGACCGGAGGAGACCAGGGCTCCTTGCTGAAGACATTGATAAATGGGAGGACTCAGCTCCAGCCCCAGTTCCTCCACAGATGGCTTGCTGGTTTTAATTGCTGCCGGCCCCTAATCCTCCTTGCATTCCAACATTTCCAATCTGAAAACAGGGGGTAGGAACTCAGGACAATGGGCAGTGCCAATGTCCCTTTAGCAAGGGCCATAAAGAATTCCCCCTTGCCCTTAAAAGCACCAAAAATGCATTCTGTTACATCAAACCTGGAGAGCTACAACTCTGGTTCTTTCCTCTTATTTCTATTTCCCAGCAACCTTTTTTTTTCTTTTTTGGCTGTGCTGGGTCTTCGCTCTGCAGGCTTTTCTCTAGGTTCAGTGAGCAGGGGCTAGTCTCTAGTTGTGCTGGAAGGGCTTCTCATTGAGGTGGCTTCCCCTGTTGCAGAGCATGGGTTCAGTTGCGGCTCCCAGGCTCTAGAGCACAGGCTTAATATTTGGCGTACATGGACTTATCTGCTCTGCCACATGTGGGGTCTTCCCAGATCAGGGATCGAACCTGTGTCTCTTGCATTGGCAGTGGATTCTTTACCACTGAGCCACTAGGGAAGCTTCCCAGCAACTTTTTTTTGAAAGGAAAATACAGGCAGACCTTGACAAATTTTGAGGATTCAGTTTCAGACCACCCCAGAAAAGCAGATATTGCAAGAAAGCAAGTCACATGAAATTTTGGTTTTCCAGAGCATTTAAAAGTGATGTTTACACTATCCTGTAGTTCATTAAGTGTGCCAAGGCTGTCTAAAAATAAGGGTGTATTAATACATATTACAATTTTAAAATAATTGATTGCTTAAAAATGCCAGCCATCATCTAAGACTGCAAGTCATCATCTTTTTGCAATAGTAACATCAAAGATCACTGGTCATAGATCACCATGACAGATATACTAATAATGAAAAAGTCTGAAATAGTGTATGAATTTTCAAAATGTGATCCAGAGACCCAAAGTAAACAAGCTCTGTTGGGAAAAATGGCGCCAATAGATTCGTTTGATGCAGGGTTGCCACAAAATTTAAATTTCTAAGATACCTGGTACTGGTGAATCGCAATAAAGCAGAGCACAGTGAAATGAGGTTTGATTGCATCTTTATCTTCCTCCCCTAGTGTTCATATTAACAATAACAAAGGGAGGAAAGATCAGGTCCTTTCAGAGAAAGTAGAGAGATAAAGCTGGGATGCCTTTGCAAAGCTTGGTCCAGGATTCAATCAAGTTTTCTCAAACACTTCCTTCACTTAGCCCCACCTAATTCACCCTGAAAAATGGTTGATCGTGTATCAGCTCTTTGGAATCATTTTCATGGAGGTATTTTCCATGTCCTAAGGAAGTTCTGCATTTAAGACATATTTGGATTAAATAAGATAATAATATCTTCATTTATTCATCCATTGTATTAAGTGACATTCCCCTTATTCTGTAAATGATCACCCTGATCTTCATGGAATCCATGGTGGGGAAGCGAACAAAGCAATGATGCTTCTTTATAGATTGCCTCATTAAGGGAGAATGTAATGAAAACTCTGAAGTCATATCACAAGGCAACTTTTCATACACCTCTTCTACTAGCCCCCTATACCTAAATCAAGAATGTTATCAAGAGAAAGCCTGGACGTATTCCCAAACATTCCAGAAGCCCCGTACAATGAACCTCGTGATAATAAGCAACCTATGTAGCCTCTTTAAATATCAGCTTCCTCGTCTGCACCATGAAGACAGTCTGACCGACCTCATAGACTTGTTGTGAGCATTCATGAGCTATATGCAAAGCCCTTCTCCTCATGCCTGGGACAGAGCAAGCAGGCAGCAAAGCCAAGTCCTTTGCCGTGTATCAATTGTCATCATCGCAATGATCATAATCTTCATCATTTCTATTTTGGTGGCTTCTTCACATCTTAGAACCAAGCAATTAATATGAAAGAATTCCACAAATGCTCAAGGCACCTGACCTGTGCGCAAGAGAGACCCACCTGCATAAATCCTAAGAATGCCACTCAGCTCCTCCTAATCACACCCAAGAAAAGGCCAAGATTTCCTATTAGAGGAAATGAAGTTGGCATCTCATTGGGAAAATCAATGACCGTGGTGCTGAAGAACAAAGGAAGATGACAAACCCAGGTGGGTGTGAGGACCCACCTCAAGTCCTCAGTCGCTCCAGGGGATGGAGACATTCATCTTTCTCCACACATCTCAGACCCTCTGCTGACACCCCACGTGGCTCCCCTAAGACAGGATGACTTGCTAATTTGATGGCTCCAAGCCCTGGACCTCCACTGAGCCATGTTCACTGCTGGATGTGTGTGTGTTGTGCCTCAAAAGGTCTACATTCTGAAGCAGATCTCCCTCTGGTTTTCCACCCACATTGTCAGCATATCTAAACAGGATATGGCAAGCAGGGAACCTCAACGAACCTTCCTCGGGGCTTAATCCACAGTCCCTGTCTAGCGTTTTGCTGCCATGCACTGGGGGTGGTTTTAGGTGTTTACCCAGCTATTTGAAAAGCAGTGCTTTCTTTCCCATTTAGGCATTGCTTTTTGCACATACCATACTTTCCTTACTTAGGAATCCTTGAGAGAGCAAAACTGACTGTCGGGGCAGAATTGGAGCATGCCTTTGTTTGGGTTCCCCCAGAAGCAGACCCCTGAGGCAGTAAGCTGAGTGCAAGCTGTTTTACTGAAAGTTCATGGAACACTGGGCAGAAAGTGGAGAAATAATACAGGGGAAGGAAAGCAACCAATAAAAGGTACATTAACAACTCAATTTCCACAGTGGGCGACAGAAGCTTAATCCACCAGGAAAACTTTGCAGAAAGGTGTAAAACGTATGCCTTAGTGTTGGGGAGCTGGTTTATATCTGCACACCCACTCCCATTGGTCGCTGGGGGAGGGCTGCTCCCCTGGCTGTTCACTCCCTGCCTTGCTTGTGAGCAGAATAGCTCTTCAGAAAATGTCAGGAGGTAGAAAGCCACATAGTGGTAGCTCAAAGCCACTTGTTGCATCACATTGAAATGGGAAGGTACAGGGGATCCAAGCATTTCCACGTCTCTGGCCATCACATCACCCTTGAACCATCAGATGTTGCCTAGAAATTAGAACTCTTTACCAAGGTGACTCAAATGGCCAAGAGTCCGCCTGCAATGCAACAGACCTAGGTTCAATCCCTGGGTCACAAAGATTCCCCTGGAGAAGGGAATGACAATGACAACCCACTCAAGTATTCTTGCCAGGGGAAATCCATGGACAGAGGAGCCTGGTGGTCCACAGTCCATGGGGTTCCACAGAGTCAGACATGACTGAGCAACTAACACTTTCACTTTTTTACATGGACCTAAATCCCAAGAATATCTCAGCCCATTTCCCTTTGAGAATTTCCCTCCTCAAGCTTCCTGCCAGTGCTGTGGAAGGCACTCTTCAAGGGACTGTGGGCACTGTAGAAGCCTAACCCATCAAAGTGCCTTAGCAGAGTGGTTAGTTAAGAGAACAAAGTCAAGAATCAGAGTGCTTAGTTTCAAATCTCAGCACTTTTGCTACCTGGCTGTGTATAAACCACTTGATGATTTACTCTTCACTTTCCTCATTTGTAAAACAAAGGCAATTTCATACCTACTTCTGTTACTAAGCCAAACTTGGTTACTCTCACCCATGCAGAGTAAAATCAATCTGCTGACACCAGATTATGGTAAACTAAAGATGTGCTGTGTGCTCAGTCATGTCTCACTCTCTGCAACCCTATGGACTGTAGCCCACCAGACTCCTCTGTCCATGAGGCTTTCCAGGCAAGAATACTAGAGTGGGTTGCCATTTCCTCCTCCAGGGGATCTTCCCAACCCAGGGATCAAACCCATGCTCTTGCATCTCCTTCACTGACAGGCGGGATCTTTACCACTAGCGACACCTGGGAAGCACCAGGCTGGTGAAGTAAAGTGCAGCGTTTATTGCAGGTGCCAATAAAGGAGTCCAGGCAGCTAGTGCTTAAAACTCATCAAAGACTCTCAGGGAAAGGTTTTTAAAGACAGGGTGAGGAAGGAGGTTGTGGGGTGTGTCATCAACTCAATGCACACTGTAGGCTGGTGGTGAGGTAATCAGAAGTCAACATCATCGACCATCTGGTTCCGACTGGTCTGGTGTCTCCGTGCTTGTGGGCAGCATGCAGTTAACTTCTCCCACCTGGTGGGGATTTCAGTATCTGCAAAACAGCTTAAAGAACATGGCTCAGAACATTATCTACAGCCCTTGAAGAAGAACTAAAGGTCCTTGGCTTTGCTTAATGACTAAATTGCTATTATTTAGTCTTGCTTGGGTGTGTTCCTTTCTTTCTGCATGTTCTCACTTCTCTGATCAAATTTATTCTTTGATTTGAAGTTTTCCACAAAGGCAGGTGGAGGATATGGCATAACCCTGTAGGGTCCTTCTTGGTTCCATTTCCAAGGGTTGGTATGAGCCTTGGTTAATATCTTGATTAATACCAACGGCTTGGTATGAGTGGGTTAATTAATATCTGTAATGTGTCTAACATCTAGTAAACATTTTAGTACAAAATAAAATAAATGTACCTGGAGGGAAGCCCAGTAAGTTCAACAACCATCACGAACCATTTATTGGGCCAAGTGATGACATATATTACTTCATAGAATCCTTGCAAGAATCCTTTGAGCTAAAACTGACAGTTATGATTTTCCATGCACGGTGACTGACTTGCAAAAGCCACATACTCTGCCTTGTTCAAGCAACTAAGTCCCCAGCGTATAAAACACAGCACTTATGCAAACAACCAGTTTTATAGGAAGCCAATTAAGTAGTACTTCCCCAATCACTCCTGCGCCATGTTAAGTTTACCAATAATTACTCAGCCAACCAGAATAATTGTATAAAGCTGATTCTCTGAATGATGAATAGGTTTGGTAATAACTTCTCAGAGTCATCCTGAAACCCATTGAAGAACTCAGTTGAGTCCTTCTCTAGGAACCAGCCTCGTGTCTCATGTGCGTGTCCGACTCTTTGTGGCCCCCTGGACTGTAGCCCGCCAGGCTCCTCTGTCTGTGGAATTTTCCAGGCAAGAACAAGAGTGAGTTGCCATTTCCTCCTCTAGAATCTTTTCTACCCAGGGACTGAACCCATGCCTCCTGCGTTTCCTAGGATGCGCTAATGAAGTGGAGAAAGGAATGCCAGAATTGAACGGCAGCACCAGCACCTTGAAGATGCTTTCAAAGATGCGGGCTCATGGTTTTAATTCTCATCACATCTACTGCAGTCCAGCCTTGCCTGGAATCTAGGCACTGCCAATGAGCACATCGTCTTCCCATCCACTTTCTGGCATCCTTTCTTACCATGCTTCCTTCCTCTGACACAGTACTGATTATTTGCAGATCAGCTCTCTCTCTCTCTGTCCTCTGGGTATTTTACCTTCATCAGAATTAAACTTGCCTTTTCAGACTTCCTGCTGACAGCCGAGCCAGCCCCGGCAAGCACTCTGTTTACCCTGAGTTTTTAGATATGCATGGCTTTTCACTCCCAGAGCCAAGCACCAGTGATTAGAGCTGAGCTTAATTAGACCAGATCTCTATCAGCATTTCCTCCCATATGCTTGGTGATCAGGTACCTGCAGGCCCCTCACTTCCTCCAGCAACTCTCCTGGAAGATAAATTACTTTCTTTTTTCTTCCCCTGCAAGACACTCATTTTGGATGAGAGAGACTTTGTGAGATGTTACTAGTTACTTTGTGAGATGTGAGACTAGTGAGAATGTTACTGAAAGTGGGGTTCAATTGCTCACTGCTCTGAAGCCAATACTTGAGGAACAAAGTTGGTGAAAAGAAAGGTCTGCTTTATATTGGGGGCTGGCAGCCAGGGGAGAGAGCAGACTCATGTCCAAAGATGGATGATCCCCCCAACGACAGTCAGTGGGCAAGAACCTTTAAAGGGGAGTTTCAGCTGTGTATGGGTGGAGGGAGGGGGCTACAAGCAGAAACAGCACAGTCGGCTCCGATAGTCATCTTGAAAGGAGTCAGCTTTTCCTAGCATTGTGAAACTGAATTCACCAAGCGCTGGATTGTTTGCCTTGCAATCGTCTGATCAACACTGTCTTTTGTTTTGAGTACAGTTAACCTTCAGTTCCAGGGTCGGTTTGTTCCCATTTCTTTGAGGCCAGTCCTTGGAACTGTGGTGGTTTATGTCACGGCTACAGTCTAGTCATCATGCAGTTAACTTCTTTCACCTGGTGTGGGTTTCAGCATCTATGAGACACCTCAAAGGATATAGCTCAGAATATTATCTACAGCCCAAGAGGAGGAACTAAAGGTCCGTGACTTTGCTTAATGAATAAACTATTATCATTTTGGCCTATTTGACTATTTGCCTTTGCTTCTGCATTTTCTCACTTCTCTAATTAAACTTATTCTTAGGCTAAAGTTTCTCTACAGATAAAAGGTAGGCAGAGAACATGGTGGGAAGAACCATAGGGTCCTGCTCCATTTCAAAAAGAGGCTGGGATACACATTTGGACAGATTTAAACCCCATAACATACAGCATCTGAGCTTGGTCAAGTTGCTTGACTTCCCCGAGTTTCCAATTCCTCATCAATAAAGTGAGAAGAAAATGCTAACTAGGTATCTTAAGACCCTCTGATGAAGGTTAAGTTAAAATATGTCTGGTATTAGAGCCCAAAATACAATTGGGCCTCACAAATAAATTCCTATTTGTCAAATATGCATTCCTACTGTACCCCAGTCATGGAGTTCCACCAAGATTACAGTGGTGAATATGGTTCCTGTCATCAGAGGCTTTATAGCCCAGAGTGCTCCCTAAAAATAACTGTTGGAGACTGTTCACACATCACTATGTATCCATGGGGTGAGACACTAACGTTAAAGATGGTCCATGGGGCTTCCCTGGTGGCTCAGCGGTAAAGAATCCACCTGCCAGTGCAGGAGATATGAGTTCAATCCCTGATCCTGGAGGATCCGTCATGCCGGGGAGCAACTAAGCCTGTGCAGGTTAGTTGCTCAGTGGTGTCCGACTCTTTGGGTCCCCATGGACTGTTGCTGTCAGCCTCCTCAGTTCATGGGATTCTCCAGGCAATAGTACTGGAGTGGGTAGGACCCAGGGATCAAACCTGTGTCTCCTGCACTGCAGGCAGATTCTTTACCATCTGAGCCACCAGGGGCAACTAAGCCCATGCATCACAATTGAGCCTCAGCTCTAGAGCCTGGGAGCCAAAACTACTGAAGCTGGCACATGCTAGAGTCCACGCTTCACAAGAGAAGCCACCCCAATGAGAAGCCGCACACTGCAACTAGAGAGTAGCCCCCACTTACCACAACTAGAGAAAAGTTCACGCAGCAACAAAGATCCAATGTAGTCATAAATTAATTAATTAATTAATTAAAGACGGTCCCCAAATCTCCTGGTTTCTCAGCTGATCTTAGCACATTCTGAAGCCCTTCCTCTCTAGGGTACCACATTTCCGAAGATGCATTGGCACATTTCTATTGCAAAGGAAGAGTAACTTGAGCTAAACACTTCCTGAGTCTCTGACTCAGCCACCCCAAGTCACATACACTTTGAAATTGGAGCACAGCCTTCAGTCTTCATATTCGGGTATATCTTCCCCCTCCCAAATGATCCACTCAGGCTCAGGAGCCAAAGTTTCTGGCTCCTTCTAGACAAATCTGTACTGGACATCACAGTCCTCACCCCACCCCCCAGGTATCCAATGATCAGACCAGTGATAAAGATCTCAACAAAATTGGAGAAACTGGATTTTCTCTCCTGGGAATTTGGAATTGGGACTCGAACTAAGACAGAACTCTGGAGGTCATACTGGGGAAAGAAGCAAAAAGCACTTTTTTTTTTTCTTCTGCAGAGAGAGAAAAATTGATCAGATACACAGACAGAATCACAGAAAAGAGACCAGGGAGTTTTGCTGGTTCTTGATTCTTGCTAAAAGGCTCTGATTATCTTTCAATCATCCTGCCTCCCATCATCTTTTGTTTTCTTATTCCAGTTCCAGTGGGATTGTACCAGCAGCTAAGATGACTCCTCCAAAGCCCTGAGCCCTGTGAATAACTGAAGTATTCAGCTAGGAGCCCTTCTTCCAGAGATATCACTGCATAGTCTGTCCATAGTCACCTATTCATCCAACAAACACTTGTCCAATGCTTTCTGCCAGCCTGTCTTGAATCAGGCTGGAGGAGAAGGGAATGACAGAGGATGAGACAGTTGGATGGCATCACCGACTCAATGGACATGAGTCTGAGCAAGGTCTGGAGATGGTGAAGGACAGGGAAGCCTGGAGTGCTGCAGTCCATGGGTCTCAAAGAGTCGGACACAACTGAGCCACTGAAAAACAACAACAATGCAGAGATGAATAACATCCATTATCAGACCTGAAGTCACCTTCACCAGGGACATGGGGTGAGAGCAGGCTTAAGTATCTGGAATCATGAGGCTGCATATAAAGTAGAAGACAATTCTAAATCTCTACAGCTTGGTTGTCTGCTAAGTCGCTCAGTCGTGTCCAACTCTGCAACCCCGTGGACTGTAACCTGCCAGACTCCTCTGTCCATGGGATTCTTCAGACAAGAATACTGGGAGTGGGTTGCTGTGCCCTTCTCCAAGGGATCTTCCTGACCCAGGGATCGAACCACATCTCTTATGCCTCCTGCACTGGCAGGTGGATTCTTTACCACTAGCACCACCAGGGAAGCCCAAAACTAATCTTGGTGTGACCCAGATGGGACTCGAACCCACAATCCCCAGCTCCAGATACTGATGCCTTATCCATTAGGCCACAGGGTCACCACTCCTAGCTTCAGGAAATTACTTTTCTTCTCTAAGCCTCAGTTTTCCCATCTTTAAAATGGGTGTTGAAAATATGGACTGTTGAGAAAATTCAGCAAAAGAACCCATGCTCAGAACAACATCTGATACATTTAAGAACTGTTAGCTTGGGGGAAGGAGGAATACCTTTAGGCTCTTTGGTTCTATCTCTTGAAAGAAGGGTTCCTTGGTACCCTTGTTACAGATAAACAGGATGATTGACTTTTTGCTGGCCAACATTTATCACATCTTAGACACTGTCACCACAGGAAGAAACTTGAGAATGATAACTGCAAGTTGACCAAGCACAACTGTGTGGGAAACAGCATTGTGGATCTCAGGATTGAACGCTGGTAATGAGAAGGTAGCCAGGGCTCAGTTTGAAGGATTTCATGCCAAATCTCATTCTCAAGCCTGCACGCAGTTTTCGGAGGAGAAATATTGGTCCACTCACAGCCTGACCATAATCAAAGCATCCATGTTAGGAGGAAAAAGTAGGTGATGTAGCCTAGTGAAATACTGGGAGTCTCAAAGATGGCGAAAACCCTCACTGCAGAGAGATGACAAGAAACACAGCCTGAACCAAAGGTGGAAGGTTCTGGGTTCTATAATGAGACCTCAGAGCACTACTGGACACGCCAAGGGACAGCTGACCTGGATGGGCCAAAAAAATAAAAATCCCAAATCCCAGTGCTGAAGCTGAGAAGCACCAGGAGAATCCATAGGGAGACTGAGGAAGTCTGCAGAGGGAGAGAGAAGAGATGTGAAAATTCCTGCTGAGTTTCCTGCAGCCAGGACAATCTGCTGGAGTTTGTTAGCATGGCCTTTGGGGTAAAATTCAGATAAATGAAATACCTTCATTCAGTACCATGTTAGTGATCATTCAGGATAGTGTGGTTTGTGAATGAACCAAGTTGCCTCCTTGGGAAACTTTTGAAATCATAATAAATACTCTAGTTTTGCTTCCTCTGGGCATTTGTGGAGCTCACATTATTTCCCAGGATGTAGAGATTAGGCATGGGGTTTCCTGGTGGCTCAGATGGTAAAGAATACACCCACAATGCAGGAGACCCGGGTTCGATCCCTTGGTTGGGAAGATCCCCTGGAGAAGGGAAAGGCTACCCACACCAGTATTCTTGCCTGAGAAATCCCACAGACAGAGGAGCTTGAGTCCAACACTGAGCATGCACACGTGTAGTATTACTGACCCCATCTGAGAAATAAGGAATTTGGGTTCAGAGAGGTTAAGTGACTAATTCAAGATCACACAGCATGAATCTATATTTGGAAAACCCAATCTCCTTGCTTTCAAAATTCCCCTTCCAATTGGGGTATCAAATTGCCGTTGAGCAGTTTTCTTTAGAATTTTCGATTATAACCTCCTCCTTCTTCTCTCTCTCTCTCTCTTTCTTTTTTTGGTTTCTATTCTGGTTGAACAACCTTATGACAAATTGATATCTAATTAGGGCCAGCGAGATAAAGAGGTACATGGTGATCTTTGCAGGCAGCAACTGAGGTTAGGCCTTGTGAATGTGATGAAACACCATCACTAATCAAGTTGACGAGGTCAGCCACACTCCTTCCCTTCATTCTTCTCATTCTTATTAGGATAATTTTACACTTCCTATGCTCGGCAATTGAACAATGATTACTTTGCTAAATACTACATGAGTTTTGACAAAACAAACCCCTGAGGAATCAAAATAAGTAATTTCTATTCAGCAGAAATCATTCTCCGATTAGTCTGTGTGCCATATTATACAACCCAATTATCTCAATGCACAGACATGTATAATCAGTGAAGAGCACGCCAACGCCAGCATCTCACGTGAGCTGGGTTTAGGCAGGCGGTGGGGTGGCAGCGTTTCCAGGTAGGACCTGTTGATTTTAAGCCTGGGACCTCCAAGAAATGGGTGGTCGGGAGCACTCACGTCTCCTTCCTAGCAACAAAGAAATTCTTTTTTAGGTGATTTTCCAACTCCATACTTGCCACGGAGAGGTGTTTGGTTATTTATTTAATGTTTGGATTCAGAACCCTTTCATTGGTCCTTACATTGTGTTCAGTGTGGTTCTGGGGATCTGAAATGCACACAATCCCTGCCTCCTGGGGTTGTGTTGGATTTCACATATGTCAGCCTGGGTTTACAGTCATGGATGCCCTAATTAACCCCATCTTCTCTCCCTCTTGCAGGGCTTCTCTGGTGGCTCAGGGGTAAAGAACCCACCTGCCAATGCAGGAGACACAGGTTCCATTCCTGGAACAGAAAGATCTCCTGGAGAAGGGAACGGCAATGCACTCCAGCATTCTTGCCTGGAAAATCCCATGGATAGGGGAGCCTGGCGGGTTACAGTCCATGGGGTCACAAACAGTTGGACATGACTTAGCGACTAAACAACATCTCTCCTTCCTGAAGGTCCTGATTGATGCTTCGACACACCATCTTCACTCATTCATTCACTACACAGTCTTTGTTTTCAGGCCTGCTGTGCAGCACGTGGAATCTTAGTTCCCCAATCAGGGATTGAACCCATGCCCGTGCAGTGGAAGTACAAAATATTAACCACTGGACCACCAGGGAAACTGATGTTGAAGCTGAAACTCCAATACTTCGGCCACCTGATGTGAAGAGCCAACTCACTGGAAAAGATCCTGATGCTGGGAAAGATTGAGGGCAGGAGGAGAAGGGGACGCCAGAGGATGAGACGGTTGGATGACATCACCAACTCAATGGGCATGAGTTTGAGTAAACTCTGGGAGTTGGTGATGGACAGGGAGGCCTGGTGTGCTACAGTCCCTGGGGTCACAAAGAGTCGGACATGACCGAGCGACTGAACTGAACTGATCTGAACCACGGAAGTCCCTGCACAGTCTTTGCTGAGCCCTTCTTTTATGCCCATCCTAGAGGCAGACAGACACTAGGGACACAGTGGTGAACAGAGGCCACACCCATTCCTGCCTTTCTGGGGCCTCCAGGCTGTCAAGAGAGGTGTTGAATAACTGTATGAACACATGTACACCTGCCGCTGTGTCAGGTACCAAAAAGAACGATACTCAGCAGAGTGGGGATTTGTAGGAGGCAGATACGCCCCAGCCAGAAAGATCGGGGAAGCCTTTTCATGAGATTTGGATGTGTGTGCTAGTGTACTCAATCCTGTCTTACTCTTTGTGACCCGCTGACTGTAACCCACCAGGCTTCTCTGTCCATGGAATTTCCCAGGCAAGAATATTGGAGTGGGTTGCCATTTCCTCCTCCAGGGGATCTTCCCAAACCAAGTATAGAAACCACATCTCCTGCATTGCAGGAGGACTCTGCCTCTTGAGCCATCAGGGAATCACCAGACAGCATCTCCTAAAGCAAGAGTTCCAGAGAGGTTACCTGGGTCACTGAGGGCGGAAGAAGGTACATATCAGTTACTTTCACCATGCTGTAAGGGAAGAGGTGCAGAAGTTAAAGCTTGGAGTCTTCAGGTCATTTGTTCAAGATCACACAGCATGTAACAAGGAAGCTAAGGTCCAGCCTCAGGTCTGGAGCCAGCAAGGGGTCAGTTTCAGGTTGTGGCCTCTTTCTGATGGATATTGCTTTCTCTTTGGGGTCCCTTTGATTGTTGTCATTTGATGTTCAAAGTAGAAAAAAAAAAAAAAAAGAAGGATGAAAGTAATCAAGTCTTCACAGATGGTTCCTTAGACTTAACCCAGGCTTGCACATGCCAGCATTACCTTTTGAGTCCACATCCAGGAGTAGAAATAACAAGTCACCAAGTAATCTGTGCACTGAGGGGGATTTATCCAGTGTTGTCTGTGCCAACATAGGAGCAAGCACAGAGTGCTCCATGAAAAAAAAATTGTCCAATAAATGTGAGGGAAACGGAGCAGTATACAGTCTTTCCAAAGTGCCTCAGAGATCCCTGACCTTCCAAAGGCCTTGGCTTTGAGTGTGCTTCTGAGCTTCGCCAGTTCTATTTTCTAAATAAAGGCTAAGGCCAAGTTTGAGCCCCTGGGTTATTTATTAGGCAAAGCAAGGCATTCAAGGTTCCAGTCAGTGAACAAAAAGACTGCAGTGAGGAGCTGTTCCTGATTAGATGTGCTCAAAGGAAGCCTTGTAAAACAGGAGCTTGGCGCTGTAATTGAACAAGTGGCTCTAAGCAGAGCCAAGACATTAGCAGTGAAGGAGAAAGGGCATTAGCACAGCCAACATTATCTTTGCAGAAAAAGGCTCTGAGATCCCACTTGCATTTATTTTACTTGTTTATTTATTTAGCCCTATCTCAACCCCACAAAGATCTGAGTCCCTTAGAGCAATAACACAGACAAATGCAAATTTTTTAAAATCACGGTAAACATCACAGAAGGAGCAGGAAAGCAAGAAACAGTCATGGACAGAGTTAGACACAAGAGGTCCAGCAGAAGTTCTGTGCACTTGCTAGAAGTGGAGTTTTTATTGGACTTTGAGCTTCCTGGCAGCCAAAGCAAAAAGGGAAACAGTTTTCAGGAAATGAAAATATGGCTGCTTGGGTGAGGTGGACATTTCCCTGATTACTGAAGCCTGAGGGCAGTTTGGCCAATAGGAACTCTGTTTTAGGACCTCAGCCACATCCCACAATAAATAATTAGCTGGTGTGTATTAATTCTAGATTTCACATCTAGAATTTAATTTAATTTTATTCTAGATTTCACATCTTATGGTGAGGCTTCTGTCAAATAGAAATTCAGCACGAGCAGTGCATGTGTGTTTATTCACTCAGTCCAGTCCCTTGGGACAGTAGCCTTCTGTCCATAGAATCTTCCAGACAAGAATACTGGTGTAGTTAGCCATTCCCTTCTCCATGGGATCTACCCAACCCAGGGACTGAACTCTTGCCTCTTATGTCTCCTATGTTAGCAGGCAGATTCTTTACCACTGAGCTACCTGGAGGGGCCAAAGAAAGACATGCCAAACACAAGGCTCCTTGGTCTACCTTTAGTTAGAATTTAGACTTTACAGTATAGAGAGCAAGCTTCTAAAACTGGGTCATGCAAAACACTCTTCAGAGAACCCATCCAAGTTAAAACTTGTTTGGCCATTGACCTAGGATATTCATGCCACAGACAC
Organism: Antilocapra americana; assembly: GCA_007570785.1. Lineage (NCBI taxonomy): Eukaryota > Metazoa > Chordata > Mammalia > Artiodactyla > Antilocapridae > Antilocapra > Antilocapra americana. Next base: position 10,488,344 of record ML664186.1, on the reverse strand, counting down.
TAAGTAGTCCTCTACTAAGGAAACCTGCTTATTTTGCATGGTGTGCTTAGTTACTTAGTTGTGTCCCACTCTTTGTGACCCCATGGGCTGTAGCCCACCAGGCTCCTCTGTCCATGGGGCGTCTCCAGGAAAGAATACTGGAATGGGTTGCCATGCCCTCCTCCAAGGGAGCTTCCCAACCCAGGGATCGAATCCAGGTTTCCTGCATTGCAGGCAGATTCTTCACCAACTGAGCTAGCAGGGAACACACACACACACACATACACACACATATATATATAAGTACTAGGCCTTTTTTATTTACATCCCATGCTGCACACTCAAGAGATGATTAGTCCAACAATAAAACGCTTCTTATGTGTTTACCATTAGTAACCTCCCTATAAGTGACTGTTATATGTATCATTACTTCATTTCATCCTTAATGGTACCTGTAAGATGAATGGTAGGCCACCCCTGCCACAGTTGGAAAAACTAAAAAGAAGCAAAGTTAAGATCATTGCCCAGCCACATCACCTGCAAGCAATAGAGCCCTAATTTCTCCATCTCCTGTGGTCCGGGCAGAACTGCCAATCACACTTCCTGAGTGTGTAACACAGGCTGGCCAACCCTTAATCCCTCCCATAATACTGTTATTGGCTCAGGGATGGGCACATGACCTATGCTGTCAATCATACTCCCTTGGTTTGTAACACAGGCCAGTCAATCCTTAATCCCTCCTACAGCTGCTGTGATTGGCTCAGGGTTGGGCACATGATCCGAGGCAAGGCCAATCATTATCTTTGTCAGGGATAATAAAGGAAAGGCACGTCCTACTCATGGCTGCTCAGCCATCTTCCCTCCCATGGAGTAATTTCTCTGGGAAGAATGATGTCAGGCTGAAACAAGGAGATATGAGAAATACAGAGTCAGAGAGAGAGTCCCAACAACATTTTTGAACCACGTTCATCCTTGGACTTCTCACTTACACAAATCTATACATTTCTTTTTGGCCAGTCTGATCTGGGCTTCTGTCACTTACAACTGTAAATGTTTTTAGTGACTACAACATCTGTAGTAGTCACACACATTGTGTGAGTATATGTGAAACAGATCTGCAACAGAGCCACACACACGAGTGGTAATAAAGCCCATTTGTCTAAATATCGGAACCAATAATGGAACTGGATTCAGAACCCAAGGAGAATAGTAATAAGGGTGGAGGGGAAAAAATATTTAAAGCAGACTCTGAAATCCCCGAAGAACTCAGTTTAGCCTGGAAATGCTGACATACGCTGAACCACAAAAGCACAAATAGCCCCGCTATAATTAGTTTACCTTCCAGTTTTATCCGAATTCACCTCCTGAGGACTTTGAGCATTCTGAGAGGAATAAAGTCTCAACCACCGATGGCATTACCAAAAGTCCCTGCAGACATCCTATTGACTTAGCTTCGTTCATTCTGAATAACCTCGGAGCGGCCTGGAAGATTGGTAACAGCCGCTTAGAATTCCTTATGGGGCCCCGACTCTGGATCCAGGTCTTGGGGGCACCAGTCAGCAGACTCTGAAACATTCCGGGAGCCAGGGTGTTTAATGAATGCAGAGCAGGGAGCTAGAGCGGCAGCTATGAATGGAACAAGGGAGACGCCGTGGGTACAAAGCAAGGCTGAATGCAGTCTACTGCTGCTGTTTCATTACATCCAGTGCCTGAATCCTTTGCTGATGCAAAGGCACCAAACTTGTATGCACTCACACATTCACATGCACATACGTATGTACACACACACACACACACACACACACACACACACGCACGCACACACACACACACACACACGCACACATCCCACAAAGAATGAAAAGGAAAAAGAAACTCCACGCCAAGCATCCACAGTGCAGCTCTGGTTGATTAGCTAGCAACCTCCAAAGCCAGTGATGCCAGCAGCCCTAGTTTCTGAAAGCTCTCAGCTTCTCTTTTAGGAAAAAGAAGAAAGGAAAGACAGAGGAGTACTGGCTCTCCTTTGTCTTTGAAATGGTTATGACATTAAATTATAGGGAGATAAGAAAATGTGCTAGTCATATATGACAGCATAGGGAAACTGGAGAAGAGTTGGTGTATCGCCAGCCATCAATGCAAATGGCACCCAGTGGAGCTGGGCAGGGCACGTGTCACTGTGTGTGGAGGGTCTGGACAAGAGAAGAGTCAAGATGTTTTGTCTGTCCATTATGCAGTTGCTCCCAATGTTATTCCCAATGCCCTTTTCCTCGTGTGTTTTTTTGTTTGTTTTCTTTTACATTTTGGGCACACCACATGGCATGCAGGATCTTAGTTCCCTGACCAGGGATCAAACCCACGCCCCCTGCAGTGGAAGCACAGAGTCTTCAACACTGTACCACCTGGGAATTCCCTCTTTATACGTGCTTGTAAAAAAATTCCTGTCTCATTGCCCCAGTGACTTCATCTGTAACAGGGTGTTGGACCAGAAACCATCTAAAGAATTATCTAACTCCAAGAACTTGTCTATTGTATCTTTGAGATGGGAAAGACCTATAAAGGTCATCTGGTCCACCATCATGTGTTTCATGCTCTCAAGATTAGTGTAGTTCATTGGTTAAGGGTATAGACTTTGGTGTCAGACAGAACTGAGATAGGGCTGCATCTCTTTCAGTCACTAGCTCTAGGTAATTTAATGAACCATCTGTCTTCATTTTCTTGTCTGTAAAGTGGGGTGAATAGAATCCCAGGTGATAGAGCTATTGTGAACATTTCATAAGTAAAGCACATAAAGCTAGGAGCTCACAGCGGACCCATGATTAGCCATTTTTAAATGTGGCTATTGTGACCATGAGTATGTGTATCTTTCATAGGAAGTGATATGGGTCCCCCAGCTGGTCAGGAAATAAAAGGGGGAGAATGTCTCTCACGTTAGTGTTTCTTATATTCATCATTGTCACAGAGCAATGACCAACAAGAAGGGAAATAAAATGTCTTCAATGGAAGAAGTGGAAATAAAATGTCTTTGATAGAAGAGGTAAAATGCTACTGCCTTCATCTCCATCCTCACCGCTGCAGTTCCACAGTGCTGGCCAAGGGACCTAAAAGAATAAATTCAGAATATATAGCTGAAATTGGCAGGGCTCTGAGAATTCCCTGGGTCCTCAGAAACTTTTACTATTGAAAGGAAAGATCTGAAATGTCACCAGGAGGAGTTCCACCATCTGGGTAAAGACTCTGATCTCCATGAAAAGCCAGATATCCATGGGAGAAGGGTTACTAGAAATGAAAAACAACCAAAGAGCAGATTTTGACTGAAGAAGGAAAACTGTGAAATATTAGAGACAGGAAATAAGTAACACATCACCAAAAGATGAGAATGAAATGTAGGAATTTCAGCTTTGCCCAATTTCCCCTTTGCTAAGGACAGATACAGGGTTGAAAAGTGAAAGTTGTTCAGTTGTGTCTGACTTTTTACCACCCCATGGACTATACAGTCCATGGAATTCTCCTGGCCAGAATACTGGCGTGGGTAGCCTTTCTCTTCTCCAGGGGATCTTCTCAACCTAGGGATCAAGCCCAGGTCTCCCTCATTGCAGGCGGATTCTTTACCAGCTGAGCCACCAGGGAAGCCCAAGAATACTGGAATGGGTAGTCCAGTATTCTCCAGCAGATCTTCCTGATCCAGGAATTGAATGGGGTCTCCTGCATTGCAGGTGGATTCTTTATTAACTGAGCTATCAGGGAAGCCAGGTACAGGGTTGAAGAGAATACATATTAGCAGTCTCTTTTTTTAATTTTTGGTCTTGAGTTGAAATTCAGTAAATTTTCTGAGAGTTTAGAGAAATCTAATTTTGTCTGCCGGAATAAGCCAAGTCTGAGGTCACATAGCAAGTTAGATAGAAGACTTACCCCTCCTAACGCCCAACCCTGGGTTCTCTGCATTAAAGCATGCCATCCCCTAACACCATCCTTCTCATAAAGAAGCAAAGGGACAAAATAAATAGTTCAAGTCCTCTGGTATTGGCAGAGAGTTTGGACTTCAGAGCTATTCCCAAGAGCCCCCAACACTGTAAAAACAGTTCCAAGGACATAGGCAATGCTTTCATCAATGGATCCTATGACATGAAGGTGAAGATTGCAAATTCAAGTCCTGATGGCTATGTGATCCTAGCCTTATTGTTGTTGTTGCTGTTTAGTCACCCAGTCATGTCTGACTCTTTTGTGACCCCATAAACTGTAGCCTCCAAGGCTCCTCTGTCCATGGAATTTCCCAGGCAAGAATACTGAAGTGGGTTGTCATTTCCTTCTCCAGGGGACCTTCCCAACTCCAGGGATCAAACACGAATCTCCTGCATTGGCAGGCAGGTTCTTTACCACTGAGCCACTAGGGAAGCCCTTAGCCTCGTGATGAAACTGCAGTTCCTTCAACTGAGAAATAGCAGTAACAGTCCTCCTTATTTCCTTGAATTTTTAGAAGATTCATGAGATGCAACATGAGAAATATTCTCTGATGTGCTGGATCAATGTTTTTCCAAAATCCCTTTAGATCTGATTCTTGACCTTAGAGTAAGCCCACATTCAACACCCGCTATTACCTTTTTTCAATTTTCCCCAATATCCAGTGCTCCAAAGTTCTGATTAAAATGAGGAGACCCACACCTAAATGTATTCAACAAATGAATCTATTTATTTTCATTTCTATTCTGCATGATGCTTACCAGCCTGCAAGTATCTTCCCAATCATATCTTGTGAAGAATACCTGAAGGTACCTCTCTGATTGACTTCCTCAATCTATATGCAGATTTGTGCTAAGCCAGTAAATAATTTGTAACAATTTGCATTGAGTTTATGGTTTCTCTAATCCAACCCTGATCATTTGTAAATTGTTTCTATTCATGTGCAGATCAACTGTAATAAGATTGCTAATAAAAGAGTGGTTAATAAAATTTATAATGGGAAGACAAAGCATAATTTAGAGGCGGTATTTTTGACATAAGGGCTTTTCCAGGCTGTAGGCAAAAACAGATTAATGAAATTCTGTTTTGATTTTACATTCTAAAGAATACTTCATGGTGAAATGTGGTCTTGAATCCTATTTCTTCTTCCTAGCCTTGACTGCTGGTCTTGAGTGATAGGGTTTTCTCATGTCTTAAAAAACTTTTCTAGTAAGGGCTCAACTCCTCAGTAACTTCGTGTTCATGGTTGGAAGGATGAGTGGTTTGTACATATGCATCTACTCATCTCCTCAGGAAACACTATTTGGGTATCCACTGTGTTGCAGGTACCATGACAGGTCATGAAATATCAATGGGAGTGAACCAGGGTTATTCCTTCATAAATTGGCAAACTGCTGACAATCAAGTCTTTATGTGTATTGTTCACTGTTAAGTCCTTGCTGTCTAGGAAAATACCCAGTACCTAGTTACATGACCAATAAAGCTTTGTGGAATAAATAAATCAACATTCAGAAAACTAAGACCATGGCATTCAGTCCCATCACTTCATGGCAAATAGATGGGGAAGCAATAGAAACAATGAGATACTTCATTTTGGGGGCCCCAAAATCACTGAAGATGGTGACTGCAGCCATGAAACTAAAATACACTTGCTCCTTGGAAGGAAAGCTATAACCAACCTAGACAGCATATTAAAAAGCAGACACATTACTTTACCAACAAAGATCCACTTAGTCAAAGCTATGGTTTTTCCAGTAGTCGTGTGTGGATGTGAGAGTTGAACTATAAAGAAAGCTGAGCGCCTAAGAATTGATGCTTTTTAACTGTGGTGTTGGAGAAGACTCTTGAGAGTCCCTTGGACTGCAAGGAGATCCAACCAGTCCATCCTAAAGGAGATTATTCCCGGGTGTTCATTGGAAGGACTGATGTTGAAGCTGAAGCCCCAATACTTTGGCCATCTGATGCGAAGAACCGACTCATTTGAAAAGACCCTGTTCTGGGAAAGATTGAAGGCAGGAGGAAAAGAGGACAACAGAGGATGAGATGGGTCGATGGCATCACTGACCCAATAGACGAGTTTGGGTAAACTCCGGGAGTTGGTGATGGACAGGGAGGCCTGGTGTGCTGCAGTCCATGGGGTGGCAAAGTCAGACACAACTGAACAATTGAACTGAACTGAACTGTAAAAGAGGCTGTTGGAGGATGAAATGGCTGGATGGCATCACCAATATAATCGACTTGAACTTGGGCAAACTCCGGGAGATGAGGGACACAGGGCCTAGTATGCTGCAGTCTACGGGATTACAAAAAGTCAGACACAACTGGGCGACTAAACAGCAGCAACTGGAAATATCAGGCAATAAATCATGCTAAGGCTAGCCATCCTCATCCCATTTACCCATTACTCTAGGCCTTTTGGAAGGAAGGCAAACTCCACTTGGCTGAAAGAATCATAAAACCTTGTATTAGTCACATAACATGTGTCAGAACATGGGAATCAGGTAAAATTCATACCCAATCTGACCAAAAGAGGTTTTCTTCAAGATTTCTGAACTCTCCTAACTACTACAGCATCCCTGGAAAACTGATATTGTGGTTTTTATTTTGCAAATGAGAAAAATCATGATTCATCTGTCTTAAGGTCACAAGTAGAAAGTGGCATGTCTGTCTTAAACTGGAGCCAATGCTTGTCAAGAGCCTTTTTCTTGAGGTGTGTTTAAGGGGATAGAGAGAGAGAAAGAAGGAAGCCCAGATGTATTATTTTATCAGAGATTTCTCCATGTGCATGGAAACAATAAGGATTCAAGATGCTCTCTTCCCAAAACAAGTCTCTTCTGCTACTTGTCGCTGTTGTTCAGTCACCAAGTTGGGTCTGACTCTTTTGGGACCCCATGGACTTTAGCACCCCAGGCTCCTCTGTCCATGGCATTTCCCAGGCTAGGATACTGGAAAGTGTTAGTCATGCAGTCATATCCAATTCTTTGCAACCGCGTGGACTATATAGCCCAATAGGCTCCTCTGTCCATGGAATTCTCCAGGCAAGAATATTGGAGTGGGTTTCTATGCCCTTCCCCAGGGGAATCTTTCCAACCCAGGGATTGAACCTGAGTCTCCTGCATTTGAATATTGATGGTAAAGGCAGATTCTTTACCATCTGAGCCATCAGGGAAGTCCCCTTCTGCTATATTTTGAACCTATTTCTTCTTTTTTTAAACCTTTTATTTTCTATTGGAGTATAGCTAATTAACAATGTTATGATAGCTTTAGATGATCAGTGAAGGGATATAGTCATGCAAATACATGTACCCATTCCCTCCTAAACCCCCTTCCCATCCAGACTGCCCCATAACATTGAGGAGAGTTCTCTCTGCTAAACAGTAGTCCTTGCTGGTTATCCATCTTAAATATAGCAATGTGTACCTGTCATTACCCAACTCCCTAATGATCCCTTCCCCCGTCCTTTCTCCCTGGCAACTGTAAGTTAGTTCTCTAAGTCTGTAAGTTCATTTGTATCATTTCATTTAATAGATTGTCTTGGACAGAGGATGTATCAGTTATTAAACTGATAAGAACAGACACTACACTTGATGTTAGCCAAAAGGCCAAGAAGCGATGGAACCTATTTCTCCTTATTTGATCTTTTATCACCTGTTTCCAAACTTAATACCCATCCCCTACCCCAGAAAAAACAGCTCTTCTTGTGTCTGGACCTGTCCTCCTAGTCACCTTTAAAAAAAAAAAAAAAACTAGTTCAGTTCTTCCTTTTAAATTATCCTCCATCAGTTCGCAGTGGAGGAGAAATCAAAGGGCATATTCTGGGAATAGAAAGCCCACTGCCATTGCAGACCAGACACGTCAAATATTTCATGGGACTACAGCACAACCAAAAGCTGCGACATGGTCCCAAGTGGCAGCTGCCAAAGGCGTGTTGTAAGAAGATGACCTCAATTTCCCCTTCTGTCAGTCAGACCATCTTCCCAGGCCCCATGTCTCATTCCGTGCACTTCAAATTCACCCCGTTTTGCCCCTGGGGTGCTGGGACTTGAGCCCATGGCTTCCATAGCTGTCTTTCTCTTTCAATGCTTTTTCTAAAATAAAGAGTGATTGAGAGTGGGAATTGCAGATCAAAAGGAGACAGCGAAATGTCATCAACATTACATAATTTGTACTATCACTTGTCAACATTGATCCCCTTAATACTATCGCTTTGACAGATAACGAAGCAGGATTGTAGAATACTAAGAAGTGAAAGAGGGGGATAAAAAGACAACCATGTTTGATTACCCTCTGAAGTCCAAAGGATTTGAAAGTCATGACACTGGTTATTACTACGGTCTTTGGAGAGATGAACAGAAACTTAATCTATCTAATAAAATTGCCTCGAGAGATAAACTTAATCTAAACTTTCTTTCCACTATCTCTCAGTATAATCTAATGGATTTTTCTTGGTCTCCATTGCAACACAAGACAGCTGGGTAGAAGATAGACCCACCACGTTAATTAATCCACTTCACTCTTGTCAAACGGACATGGTGCGTGGAGCAGAGGTTGGTGCTTCTGAATGTATCGGGGTCCCCTATTTAATAGAACTCAACTGATGGGACAATCACAGCCTTTCAGACCAGGAACACTGCCAGAATGCTGGTGAATGTAGCTTGCAAAACTTTTGGAGGAGAGTGATTGGGAAATGGGCAGGCAGGGATGGGAGAAGGGGAGCTGGAAATAAAAAAAAAAAAATAAAAAAAATTTTTATTTAGTTTTGTGCTGAGACTTCTTTGCTGCACACAGGCTTTCTCCAGTTATGGTGAGCAGGGTCTTCTCTTGCTGCAGAACCCAGGTTCTAGGGCATGTGGGCTTCAGCAGTTTGGCGCATGGATTTGGTAGCCCTGCTGAATGTGGAATCTTCCTGAATCAAGGGTCCCCTGCATTGGCAGGAGGATTCTTTACTACTGGGCCACCAGGGAAGCCCTTTTACATTTTTACTTATTTTTTCATCCTTTTAAGAATTTTTGAGCTAGCACTATAAGAATGTTGCTTGGGTTGGGGAGAACTGATTGGTCACCATATACCCCGGGTGGTGATGGACCCTGGGGAAACAATGTGTAAATAACAGAGAGCCTGTCCTTGCAGAAGTTGTAGTCTGACACAGAGGCAGTTGATTTTAAAAGCACATTTCCTGGCACAGACTATATGTTGATTGACACCTGGCTGGAAGAAAAGGTTGGAAGAAGAATTGTGTTGGGTCAGACACTTGTGTCTCTGCACCAAGAAAACAGACAGACCTTTCCCAGGAAAAGCTTGGTCACACTAACTTCTCCAAGCCCTGTGAGATACTTTCTTCCCCCTTTTGGATAATCAGGCCAGAAATTAAAATCAACCAGAAAAACCTGGGTCCAGCTAATGTTCTTGGACCCAGAGTGCGTAACTAGAGGACTAACCGGTCTCAGAATTTATATAGCAAGGTTCCTGCCCTCGAGAGAGGACAGTTTCCATCAGCCTTTCTTCCCTGGATCCAATTCCTTCCCTGAAGTCTGAAGAGAGGTGCTTGAAATGGAACCCAATCTTATTTTAAAGCCTATAGGCCCCACTGATAGAAATCACGCAGGAGTGAGCGACAGCCGTTCATGTGCAAAGCAAGCAATTTCCCTCTCCTTCCCTGGAGAAGGGGGTCCCTGCTGCTTTCTGATGCCTTCTCTAATCTCTGGTTTTTAATTTTTTTTCCCTTTCCACTGCATGCTTTGTACATGGGGAAAGGGAATTGATATTTATGCATGCTTAATATGACCCAGACCCTTGTTCAGTGAATTGGGTCATTATGAACATTTTGCTTTTTTTTTTTTTTTTTTAGCAGAAAGGATGGAGAGAGTCACCATCATTGACTCTCCTGCCAATGTGGGAGATGCAAGAAATGTAAGTTCAGTCCCTGGGCCAGGGGAGGATCCCCTAGAAGAGGAAATGGCAACCCGCTCCAGTATTATAATAACCTATAATGGAAAAGAATCTGATAAGGAATGTACACTTGAAGCTAACACAACACATCCCTAAGTCATTCATGTTGCTGCAAATGGCATTATTTCATTCTATTTTATGACTGAGTAAAATTCCTTTGTGTATATATACCACATTCTTTTGCCATTCATCTGTCAATGGACATTTAGGTTGTTTCCATGTATTGGCTATTGTATACAGCTCTGCCATGAACAGTGGGGTGCATGTTTATTGTATATTCAGTAAGTCATGTCCAACTCTTTGCAACCCCATGGACTATAGCCTAATGTCCCCCTCCGTCCATGGGATTCTTCAGGCAAGAATACTAGAGTGGATTGCCATGACCTCCTCCAGAGGATCTTCCAAACTCCGGGATCAAACCTACATCTGTTATGTCTCCTGCATTGGCAGGTGGGTTCTTTCTCACTAGAGCCACATGGGAAGCCTATAAGCCACCTGGGAGGCCCTTTTTAAAGTACAACTGTTTCACAATGCTGTGTTAATTTCTGCTGTGCAACAAAATGATTTGTTTTTCTTTTCATTTTCTTTTCCATTATGATATATTGAATATAGTTCAACATAGTTCCCTGTGCTGTACAGTAGGACCCTATTTTTTATCCATTCTATGTATTTTTGTTGTTATTCAGTCACTAAGTCCTGTCTGACTCTGCAACCCCATGGGCTGCTGCATGACAGGCTTCCCTGTCCTTCACTACCTCCCTGCGTTTGCTCAGGTTCATGTCCATTGAGTTGGTGATGCTAACCATCTCATCATCTGCCGCCTTCTTCTCCTTTTGCTTTCAATCTTTTCCAGCATTGTCTTTTCCAATGAGTTAGCTGTCTTCACATCAGGTAGCCCAAGTATTGGAACTTCAGCCTCAGCATTAGTCCTTCCAATGACATTTTTAAACTTTTTATTTTATATTGGAGTGTAACTGATTAATAATGTTCTGTTAGTTTCAGGTAGAAAGCAAAGGGACTCAGCCATACATATGCATGTATCCATTCTCCCCCAAACATCCTATGTATAATATTGATAGTTTGCATCTACTAATTCCAAACTCCCAATCCATTCCCCACTTCCCACATCCCCCTCAGCAAGTCGGTTTTATCGAGCCCTTTCAAAATCTCCAATTTCATCTGCCAATGTGTTAGCTCCCTTTCAAATACCCACTCCCTGATGTTTTCTGCCTTGACAACCACCAGTGAACATGCTCTGTGTCTCTCAAAGATAAAAAAGAAGAAAAAAAAAAACTCATTCAAGACAAATATCAAAGCTCACTTTTGCTTGGAAAGCAGCTGAATTCACTGGGCTCCCAAGATGTGTTTTTTCTCCAAGGTCTGGCTGAGAAGTCGATTTGGCAACAGGGAAGAAGTGGTTGCCAGACAGTAGGACAATTTGGGGTAACCATGCAGAGAGAGGACCACAGGGCAGGAAACACATGAAGGAGGGGATGAGGGCCATGCCAATGGAAAACGACCGCTCAAAAGAGCCATTCCAGACAAACAGACCCACGAGTACAGGGCTTGCTGATTCATTTATTTATTTAATTGTGCCTTCCCCCCTTAAAAAATATTTCTCATCAGCGTTATCAGCGTGGCCTCAAAATGACTTTCCTATTATTGCTTATAAACAAACCTTTATCACAGATAGCTTGCCGGCTGAATTAAGACACTGCGTTAAGCAGTATATTGCTTCTGTCTGGCAGATCAGCTGTTTGTAGGAAGATAATAATACCAAAAGCAACCACAACAATCAGCTACTGTAAATTAACTTAACTGTGTGAAATAATGCCTCCCCTATCAGATTAGCTTTCTGAATGACTTTATCCTTAAATTAAAGCTTGCTGGGGCTGAAGAGTAAATCATTTAAATGGTGCTGGGTTTTTCAGGTAATGTCTTCATATATTACTGTAATTTCAATCCACCAAGGCATGCAGATGGCTTTGGTCTCTAGCTGCTTGTCTCCAAAAAAACCCTCTCCTGCACTGCCATTTTGTAATTACAGTGTGGATCAGCGCCTGCCGCGGCTAGATTTCCCAGGGTGCACCAGCAGCCAAGGCAATGTATCTTACAATTATTATTCTTGTGTGGCCCTCGTAACATAAATGTAAATCTTTTATGCTAACGCTGTCAGAGGGTTAGCTCTGGGGCTCCAAGGTGTGCTGATGTAGAAATCACCCGCCATCCATCAACTGTGGACCATTTGGGATCTGGCAAATAACTTGCCTTTGGAGGAGGGGAGAGAATTGTAAGCTGAATATTACTTGAGAGTCCGAGTGGTGCCAAACAAGTGGCTGCTCTTTTTCTTTTTGGAAGGGGAGGATGTCCTAAAAAGCCACTTGGATGGGGGAGTCTCATAGCTTACCAGTTTCTCCTGGGAGAGTGGGGAAGGTTACCACAAATATAGGTCACTGTAATATTGCAGCAATACCTTCTCCAGATTACAGTTTTGGAGAGAAGATGGTGAGGTAGCATCTTCAGAAAGCTGCTTGGAAATGACCTTTCTCTTCGTGCTCCTGCCCTGGGGAAGACAGTGTTGAGAAAAAGTACCTCTCTCCTCCAATGAAATTGAGCTCATTAGTGTTTGGTCTTCTCCTCTGCGTGTGTTCTAATCCATGCCTCCCCTCTAGGGGAGTCCAGGGCTCAGTGCAAGGGACTCGGGTGACAGATGGTCCTGCCAGTAGGCATGGGAACAGGGAGAAACCAAGGGACAGGGAGACCGCAGGGGCAACCAGGAGATAGGAACTCAAGTGCTCATGGGACAGAGTGAGCACTAAATCCAGAGGATCTAAAAAAGCAATCAGGGGATTTCCCTGGTGGTCCAGTGGCAAGACTCCTTGCTCCCAATGCAGGGGACCCGGGTTTGATTCCCTGGTCAGGGAACTAGATCCCACATGTCACAATTAAGACTGAGTGCAGCCAAATTAAAAAAAAAAAAGGCTGTGCCCCTTAAAACAATAAATAAAAATAAAAAGCAATCAGGAGAGACTTCCCCAGTGGTCCAGTGGTTGGAAGTCCACCTTGCAGTGCGGGGGAATGTGGGCTCCATCCCTGGTCAGGGAATTAGGATTCCCCATGTTGTAGAGCAACTAGGCCTGAGCCACAAGTACTGAGTCCCCATACTGTAACAAAGATCTCACATGATGCAGCAAAGACCCTGTGAACTGCAGCTAAAACCTGACACAGCCAAATTAAATAATTTTTTGAAAAAAAAGCAATCCAAGACACACACCTGGGAGGTGAAATATTTTAAATAGCAAAGGAAAAAGAAGAAAAGAGTAACAAGCAATAAATGCTGGAGAGGACGTGGAGAAAAGGGAACCCTCTTACACTGTTGGTGGGAATGCAAACTAGTACAGCCACTATGGAAAACAGTGTGGAGATTCCTTAAAAAACTGCAAATAGAACTGCCATATGACCCAGCAATCCCACTGCTGGGCATACACACCGAGGAAACCAGAAGTGAAAGAGACACGTGTACCCCAATGTTCATCGCTGCATTGTTTACAATAGCCAGGACATGGAAGCAACCTAGATGCCCATCAACTGACAAATGGATAAGAAAGCTGTGGTACATATACACAATGGAATATTACTCAGCATTAAAAAAAAATTCATTTGAAGCAGTTCTACTCAGGTGGACGGAACTGGAGCCTATTATCCAGAGTGAAGTAAGCCAGAAGGAAAAACAACAATACAGTATACTAATGCATATATATGGAATTTAGAAGGATGGTAACGAGAACTCTGCATGCGAGACAGCAAAAGAAACGCAGATGTATAGAACAGACTCGTGGACTCTGTGGAAGAGGGCAAGGGTGGGATGATATGGGAGAATGACATTGAAACATGTTAATTATCATATGTGAAATCAATCACCAGCCCAGGGCTGATGCTCGGGGCTGGTGCACCGAGATGACCCGGGGAGGGAATCGGGAGGGAGGAGGGAGGGGGGTTCTGGAGGGGGAGCATATGTAAACCCATGGCGGTTTCATGTCATTGTATGGCAAAACCAACACAATAAAGTAAAGAAAATTAAAAAAAAAAAGAAAAGAGGAGGTCATAAGACCTCAATAGACAAAAACATCAACAGTAATGTAACAGTGATAACAATCGAGTAAAAACAATAGCAATGTAATAATAGCAAATATAATGATCATAGTAGTAATAGTAGTAACAATGGAGTAATAATACTAGTGATAGCAATAGTAGTTACAGTAACATATTACATAACAACAATAACAGTATAGTAATAATAGTTATAACAACAATAATCAAATGCTATGTGACTACATCATACTCTAGCAATCAGCTCAGTGCAGTCACTTAGTCATGTTTGACCCTTTGCGACCCCATGGACTGCAGCACGCCAGGCCTCCCTGTCCATCACCGACTCCCGGAGCCTACTCAAACTCATGTCCACCGAGTCAGTGACGCCATCCAACCATTCCATCCTCTGTTGTCCCCTTCTCTCACACCTTCAATCCTTCCCAGCATCAGGGGCTTTTCAAATGAGTCAGCTCTTCACGTCAGGTGGCCAAAGTATTGGAGTTTCACTTTCAGCATCAGTCCTTCCCATGAATATTCAGAACTGATTTCCTTTAGGATGGACTGGTTGGATCTCCTTGCAGTCCAAGGGACTCTCAAGGGTCTTCTCTATCACCAAGCAGCAATTCTTGGGTGCTCAGCTTTCTTTATAGTCCAACTCTCACATCCATACATGACTACTGGAAAAACCATAGCCTTGACTAGATAGACCTTTGTTGGTAAAGTAATGTCTCTGTTTTTTAATATGTTGTCTAGGTTGGTCATAGCTTTTCTTCCAGGGAGCAAGTGTCTTTTAATTTCATGGCTGCAGTCACCATCTGCAGTGAGTTTGGAGCCTAAGAAAATAAAGTCTCTCACTGTTTCATCGTTTCCCCCATAGAGTAACAACAATAGTAAGGTAATAATAGTAATAACAAAAGTAATAAAGATAATAATGACAATGGTAATAGTAACAATAACCTCATTCATAGCAATCATTACCTGTCAGGCACTGTTCTAAGAGGATTATACACTCTATATCCTCTCTTTACCAACCAATCTTTGGGGCTTTTCTTTATAAACTAATGGGAATGATAGATGAGTAACTCAATCTGGCTTAAAGACAGGGTTCAATGCTTGGTAGGCATTTAAATTGGACCATGGAAACTGAACCTCACTTGCTGTCTGGCATGTAGAGAGCAGTAATTAAACGAGTGCTGGGTTGAATCACAGGGTTTACAGCTTGCCCAAGACATGTCCAGGAGATGCGTCCCTGGCCAATCTGGTGCACCAAGGCTACAGTGGCCAAATTTCAGCAACACGTGACTTCATTATCCAAAGATTTTTTCCCTGATTCACAGGTTTGTTGATAAGAATAAAAATAATGGCTCCTTTGGCAGAAGCCAACACTATACGGTAAAGCAATTATCCTTCAATTAAAAATAAATCAATTTTTTAAAAGACAAAAAAATTACTGGTTTCACCTTAGAGTGCTTTATCTGGGCCAGGTATCAACAAAGAAAATTACATAAATCATCTCATTCATTCCCCACAGCAACCCTATTGGAGAGCTACCATTATTATCTTTTTTCATGAATGAGAAACCTAGAGCACAAAAAAATTAAATTACAGAGATGAAGCCAGATCTGAGTCCTAGCTGTTTGAACCTCAACCCTTTTAACTGTTCATCTACACAACCTTGGATGTAAAGACTAGTTGTTATTAATAGAGAGAAAGGGTACCAACATCTGTAGGGGGTCTCCAAAGGCCAAGGCTTACTCCAAACTCTAGTTATTATTTTAATTCAACCATCTAGAGACTCTACCAGGAAATGGTAAGCTCCTATATTGAAATTTTGGGGGAGCACCTATTTACCGTTGTCCTCTCAGCCAAGAATCTGCCCCCATCACAGCGTCTGATATTCACATGATGCCCTTGTATTAGTCAGCTTTGCCTAGGTTATGCTGCAGTAACAAAACACCCCTGAATCTCAATGATTTTTGTAAACAAAGGTTTATGTCTCATGTTTCAAGTTGGTGGAGGGTTGTGACTCTGCTTCTCCATCTGAAAGCACAGCCCTACTAGTTATTACAGCTCTCGTGACAGAGGGGAAAGAGTGATGCCAGAAGGCACTTAGAACTTCCTCTGTGATGCCCTTCATGCCACTTCATTCACATATCATTCAACGAAGCCAGTCACAGGATCCAGATCCCATCAATACAATGAAGACAAGAACCCCAGGAGGAAGGGACTGTAGGGGATGGACAGTGCGTATTCTACAGTAATGCTACCTACCCCTCAGCCCCACCTGTGAGAACTGCCACAGCTGATTAGACTACAGATAAATAGCCAACTTCTTGACAGAGGATGAGATGATTGGATGGTATGACCGACTTAATGGACATGAGTCTGAGCAAACTCCAGGAGACAGGACAAGGAAGCCTGGTGTGCTGCTGTCCATGGGGTCGCAAAGAATCACACATGACTGAGCACTGAACAAGAAATATTCACTGCCCAGAGAGCTTATCCTCAGCTGGGGCCAAGGAGATCCATCTCCTCAGAATTTGGAATTAGGACACCCAAAACTGGAACTTGAAGCAAAAACTCCTGATGTAGATTGGGAGGATGTAACCAATCAAATATGCCAGCTGATGAGGAAACAGAGAATTCTCATCTTCAGGACAAGCAGCATAAGACAGACATGGGGTATAGGGAACTATGTTCAATATCCTGTGATAAATTACATTAGAAAACAATATAAAAAGAATATACATATGTATAACTAAGTCACTTTGCTGTAAGCAGAAATTAACACAACACTGTAAAGAAACTGTGTGTGTGTGTGTGTGTGTGTGTGTGTTAAGTTGCTTCAGTCATGTCCGACTCTTTTGCAACCCTATGGACTGTAACCCACTAGATTCTCCAGGCAAGAATACTGGAGTAGGTTGACATGCCCTCCTCCAGGGGGATCTTCCCAACCAGGCATCGAATCCATATCTCTTATGTCTCCTGCATTAGCAAGCAGGTTCTTTAACACTAGCACCACCTGGGAAGCCCAAAGAAACCACACCTCAATTTTTTTTAAAAAGATATATGGAATTTAGAAAGATGGCAGCGAGAACCCTGCATGCGAGACAGCAAAAGGAACGCAGATGTATAGAACAGACTCGTGGACTCTGTGGATGAGGGCAAGGGTGGGATGATATGGGAGAATGGCATTGAAACATGTTAATTATCATATGTGAAATCAATCGCCAGCCCAGGATTGATGCTCGGGGCTGGTGCACCGAGATGACCCAGGGGGAGGGAATCGGGAGGGAGGAGGGAGGCGGGGTTCTGGAGGGGGAGCATATGTAAACCCATGGCGGTTTCATGTCATTGTATCATTGTATGGCAAAACCAATTAAAAAAAAAAGACACATGGAAAAAATTAGAAACGGGAGAGATCCTGAAGCCTCCATTTGGTCTTAACTTAAAAAAGAAGTTGCTGTGTGCTCCCTGTAGGAACATCCAGACATCAGTTTTAACACCCTGTCTCAATTATAACGTGCAGGCGAGGGAAGGAATGCTTTGTTTAAGATTTTTAGAGTAACAGGCTATTATTTCTAGGAAGAAGAGATCGTCCCTGGGGGCCACTGACCTGGAGAGCTTTTCCATTTTTCTCCTTCTTTTTAAAGCTTTTTCGTGACCCGAGGTATTGGAACTGCAGCGTTATATAAGAAACTCCAAGCAAAAAGATTTGAACTTGACTTGAAGTCTTTCTTTAATATTCAATAAAAAGTTGGAGATTTATTGGCCAATGGCAGAGACCAATTTCCTGTTACATGGACCAGAGAGGAGATTAAAAAAAGATTTTTAGAGCAGCGCCCATATTTCTTAAGAGAGGCGAAGAAGGGAGCACACCTAATTTTGCGAATCGGGCTTCTAGCATTGTTCTTTTCTGTAGGCTGATCTGAAATTAGAAGGCTAGAACTAAAATCCTGAAGTCTCCCCACAGGGACCATTTCAATTTTCCTCTGAGTAACAACCCCAGAAGGATCATCTTCACGGCTTTAAGGTCAAGGTTGGAAGTGGCTGAGTGTGGAGAAGATTGAAGACCATGCCAGAGGCTTTCAGAGATGTACAAGGCGTGCAGCCAGAGGAGAGAGGAGTGATTTTAGCAGGCTTCTGAATTTAAAAGCTCTGCTGCAAAAATGTGGGACAGGGCTGTGGGAAATATGGCAGAAAGTACTGACAACAGGTTGGCATGAGCTATCAATTTCCAAAGGGTACCCGGCTCAGGGTCAGAGCCTCTGATTTGAATACTGTCTCTGTGACTCTGAGCAAGTTGCCTAACCTCTCTGTTCCTCCGGTTCCTTGTCTGTAAAATATAGACACCTACAGTACCTACCCCACAGGGTAAATGTGTAGGCAACTAAAATAATATATGCCAAACTTGGAAACCATCCTGGCACATGCTAAGTACTTAAAATGCTACTTTATTATTATTATTATATTTTTCCATTGGAAAGCCTGCTAAACCTGGTGTGATCCTGGCAGGCTCTGAAGTAACCTTGGTGGAATTAGGATGCAAGGAATTCAGCTAGGTAAATGGTTCTGGAGTCCATGATGTAACTGGGGTCTGAGCTAGGCACTGGGGAGCCACATATGAAGAAAACATGACTACCACACTGGAAAATAAAAAGCGGTACACAGGGCTTCCCTGGTGGTCCAGTGGTTAAAAATCCACCTGCCAATGGAGGGGACATGGGTTCGACCCCTGGTCCAGAATGTGGGATCAAGCCCCTGTGTCACAACTGCTGAGCCTGTTCCCTAGAGACCATGCTCTGCAACAAGAGAAGCCTGCATATTGCAACTAAAGAGGAGCCCTGACTCACTGCAACCAGAGAGATCCCGTGCAGCAATGAAGATCCAGTGCAGCCAAAAATATAAATAATAAATAAATAAATTTTTAAAGTTTTTTATTTAAAAACCAGTACACAGACCCAGCTGCCACACTTGAAATTATGTTTAAGGCACAGAGGTAGCCCAGGGAGTAAGTGGTCTGCAAAGACATCCTAGAAGAATGATATTGGGAAAGGGTTTTGAAAGATAAATAGGAGCTTGACAAGGTGAGCAATGTGTGGAGATATGTCAGACAAGGTGACAGCAGGTGAAAAGCCATGTCTGTCTGAAAGCACATCGAATGTGTATCAAGCTTCCAGCATGAATGTGGGATTGTGGCAAGAAATTGTAGTCAGAGAGATAATCAGAGACAAGAACACGAAGGGCTCTAGATGTCATGGTAAGGAGTCTGGACATCCTGCAAGCCCCAGGAAAATAAGGCTGCGTGTCACCTCCAGATTTCTCCACTTAGTTCCTTGACTTGTCAATTTTGCCAACCCTTCCTTGCTGCACTAGGTCACACTTTCATTCATCACACTTTAATTGGACATTTTCTGCATGTCAGGTCGAGTGCCATTCACTGGGAAAGCTTCAAAAATAAGTAAGCCTGATTCTCTGTCCTGGAAAAAGCTCAAAGTTGAGTAGAAAAGACATACAATCACAATGCAGCCTGAGAGGTCTCATGGTACAGATAATATTGAAAGAACAGAGAGGAGAAAGCCTAGACATGTTTAAAAAATAGAGGCAAGATAAGGTGACACTCTCATGGAATCTTGAAGCATGAGCTCTCCATCAGTTAGAGAACAAACAGCAGGGGCAAATTTCCAGGTCTAGAACTTATTAACTGTACAGAGACATGAAGAAGTTCAGGCTGGCTAAAATCATTGAGTGTGAGTTTGACTGTTTATTGGGGTAGATCATCTCCCCCAGAAACCCCAGGTTCCTTTAGGATCCCATTGGCCAGAATTGAGTCACATGTTCATCCCTAAACCAATCATTGTTAAAGGATAATGAGGTTACTGTGATTGGCTGGGATTCCATCATGGACCATCCACTAGGAATGGAAGCCCTCTTTCCCTGAATCCATGTCTGCCTAGACTTAAACCAAACGGAATTTTCTTAACAGAGAGAGAAGGTGATTATCAGGTAGGCAGCCAATGGTCTCTATCATAGGGAATAGAAGACGTCTCATCCAGAGGGAATCCAGATGGAGTTTCAAAGAACCAGAACTGTTGCCTGAAGATCATCAACATTTTGCTTTTGTGTTGTTTTTATTTTTATTTTCTATGGGGTACAATTGACTGACAATGTTGTGTTCATTTCAGGTATACAGCAAAGTGATTCAGTTATATACATACATGTATCTATTCTTTTTCCAATTCTTATCCTATTTAGGTTATTACAGGATATTAAGCAGAGTTCCCTGTGCTATACAGTAGGTCCTTGTTGGTTATCTATTTTAAACATAGCAGTGTGTACATGTCCATCCCAAACTCCCCATCTAACCCTCTCCTCCATCCTTTCCCCCTGGTAACTACAAGTTCATTCCCTAAGTCTGTGAGTCTGTGTCACTGATGAAGGTCACCAATGTCTTGAAGTTAGGGAAGGGTGTGTGTACTTCAGCCACTTTAGTTGTGTCTAATTCTTTGCAGCCCTATAGAGTGTAACCTGCCAGGCTCCTCTGCCCATGGGATTTTTCCAGCATGAGTAATGGAGTGGGTTGCCATTCCTCCTCCAGAGGATCTCTCCAATCCAGGGATCAAACCTCCATCTCCTATGTCTCCTGCATTGCAGGTAGATTCTTTACCACTGAGCCACTGGACGAGGCAGTGTTTTGAAGAAAGGATGTAAGCAGGTCAATGACAACAAGGTAGAGATAACTTTCAGAGGCAGGAAGTTCGGAACATTTCTCTCTTCCAAGGGGAGTAGGCAGAGGGAACAAAAATAGTTGAAGATCTTGGGAGTCATTTTCGATGGTAGAATTCCAAGTGTGGAGGCACATGGCTGAAAATCCTTCCAATCACAACACAGGATAAGAGTGGCCTCCCTGTAAACCTGGCTCCAACTGGAGATGAGTCCGAGGAACTTCTGTCCCAGAAGGTCTGGTGGCAGTGATCGACTTGGGGGAGAACGCTTCTCTGGGAGTGGAGAGTTCTTCATCTTTCCTGAGCAGAAAGAAAGCAATCTCTTCTGGCAGTGAGGCGAAAGGGTTACGGTGGATTCCTCTCCCCCAGATCAGAATGAAACTAAAGGCTGTCAGCCAACCCACTCAACACTCAGTCTTCCGTCTTAATGGGTCTAGCTACGACATTATTGCAGGAGTCTTTCAGCAAGTGAAAGGGAGGTCAGCCTGGGAGAATGTATGCACAGTCTTCTGAGATCTAAGGACTCAGAACATGTATCTGGGCTTGGGAGGTACCATCTTGGACAGACCGATGAACAGAAAGAAGCACAGTACTCACCATCAATCCTAGCCAAGACTAGTACCAACTACATCCTTCCCTCCTCCATTGCTAGAGCCAATGAGTTTCCTTTTGTGCTTATGTGAGCTGGAGTGGTTTTCTGTCCCCCATTTCAAGATAATCTCGTCTGTTACACTCTCTGACTTACTCTTTCTGAAGCTTGCTTGGTCATTTTTCACTTACAAGATGGAAACAAATAGCATCAGTCCTACCCAGCTCGTAAGGTGGACATGAAATTGTTTTTGCAAAATGTGCCCTAAGGATTTAAGTCATTCCTGGATACCTGGTCCTCATTATAAGGAGGGTTGCAAAGCTCTGGACCCAGCAAAGCCTACTCTCTCTTCAGTGATGCTGATTTCTGTAGGTGGCGCTACCTTGTTGCTCTGACTGAAAATCATGGAGTCATTGTTGATGCCTTTCTTTCCAAATTCCACATACAATCCCTCATGCATGCTCAGTCACTCAGTCGTGTCTTTGCAACTCCATGGACTGTGGCCCGCTAGGCTCCTCTGTCCATGGGATTCCACAGGCAGGAATACTGCAGTGGGTTGCCATTTCCTACTCCAGGGGATCTTCCTGACTCAGGGGATCTTCCTGCATCTCCTGCATTTGCAAGCGGATTCTTCACCATCTGAGCCACCAGGGAAGCCCTGGTCCTACCAAAACATGGCTATAGTTTGGATGTGAATATCCCAGGTCTGGAGGAAACAGATAAAATGTGTGTATAATTGAGTGATTTTGCTAGAAGAGCCACATAACCAAAGTTAGGCAAGGTGCAGGCAGACAGAGATATTGAGGGTTCAATTATAGATGACAAAAATAAAGCAACTATTGCAATAAAGTGAATCACATGAATTTTTCAGTTTCCCAGTGCATTTAAAAGGTATGTTCATACTATACTCTAGTCTATTAAGTATGCGGTAGCATATGTACATACTTAAATTTAAAAATACCTTATTACTAAAAAATATTAACCACCATCTGAGCCTTCAGCTACTTGCACTCTTTTCAACAGTAACATCAAAGATTGCTGATCACAGATCACTATAACAAATATAATTTAAAAAGCTGGAAGTACTTGAGAGAATTACCAAAATATGACACAGAGACGTGAAATAAGCAAATGCTGTTGGAAAAACGGTGACAATAGACTTGTTCAAGGCAGAGTTGGCACAAACCATCAATTCGTAAAAAAAAATAAAAGCCAACAAACAAAAAAGCAGTATCTCAGAAGTGCAATAAAAAGAGGTGTACCCGTTAAGTCATTTATGGCTGTCGCAATTGTTTCCATGGTTTTACTTGTTTCATAAAAAAAGAAGACTGCTCAAGTCTTTTTTAAATTAATTTTTGTTGAAGTATACTTGCTTTACCTTGTAGTTGCTGCTCACAGTCTCTAGAACATGGACTCAAGTAGTTGTGGTATATAGGCTTAGTTGCCCTATGGCACATGGAATCTTCCCAGACCAGGGATCGAACCCATATCCCCTGCATTGGCAGGCAAGTTCTCATCCACTGTACTACCCAGGAAGTCTGGAAACACATTTTTAATGAGAATCCACCCTTGAAAGCCATGGGGACTTGAGGGCTTGCTTGTTACCACAGCACAACCTACCTTATCCTGACCGATGCATTTCCTCCATAAGTATTTTACAAGGATACCAATAGTTTCCACCTTGATTTCTAAACTTCCAGGTTATCTTCCAAACCTGGAAGATGTGATAGAGATTTCTGTAGTGTGATCACATCATTCTCTCTTTCCTAACTCAGGCATCCACAAACTTTTGCTGTCAAGAGCCAGAGAGTAAATATTTTAGATTTTGCCAGCCATCTGGTCTCTGCCACAACAACTCGACTCTGCTGCTGTAGCAAAAGCTGCCACAGACAATAAATAAACAAATGCGCATGGGCTTGTGCCAGCAAACTTTATTTATGAACATGGAAATTTGAATTGCATATCATCTTCATGTGTCACAAAATATTATTCTTCTTTGGACTTGTTTCAACACGTAAAACATGTGAAGACCATTCGAAACTAATGAATCACCTGAAAATGGGCAGGTTGCCTTGGGCCTTCAGGCTGCAATTTGCTGATCTAACTGAAGGCTCCTAAGTCCTGAGCATGGTGTTGAAAGCCCTTCATAGTCTCACCCCAGTGGTTTTGTCTCCCATGCACATGCACACGTGTGTGCGCGCACACACACACACACACACACACACAGTCTCTCTCTCTAAACTCAGTCTTCTTGAAGCTAACATCATTCCCTGAACCCACCTTGTTCCTGCTTGCCTCTAGGATTCAGCATGTGCTGGTCCTCCTGCTATGAATGCCCTTTCTCCTCTCCCAAACCAAACAAGCTTTGACTAATCCATCAGGTTTGAGTTCAGATATCACATTCTCTCTCTCTCTTTTTTACTAATTCATTTTTGACTGTGCTGGGTCTTCATTGCTGTGCATGGGCTTCCTCTAGTTGCAGCAAGCAGGGGCTACTTGCTAGTTTCAGTGTGAGGTCTTCTCATTGCATTGACTTCTCTTGTTGTGGAGCATGAGTTTTAGGGTGACAAACTCATATCCCCTACATCGGCAGGCGTATTCTTAACCACTCAACCACCAGGAAAGTCCCAACATTTTTGTTTTGTTAGTTGGAGTATAATTGATTTACAGTGCTTCAGATGTATAGCAAAGTGATTCGGTTTCATATACATACATATATATATGTATTCTTTTTCAGATTCTTTTCCATTATGGAAGGGGAGAGGTTTCCCAGGTGGCTCAGTGCTAATGAATCTGCCTGCAATGCAGGAGACACAAGTTCAATCCTTGAGTTGGGAAGATCCCCTGGAGAAGGGTTTCTATTCTATGCATTATAAGTTATGACTAGATATTGAATATAGTTCCCAATGTTATACAGCAGGTCCTTGCTGTTTATCTGTTTTATATATAGTGAAGTGAAAGTGTTAGTTGCTCAGTCATGTCCAACTCTTTGCAACACCTTGGACTGCAGCCCACCAGACTCCTCTGTCCATGGAATTCTCCAGGCAAGAATACTGGACTGGGTAGCGATTCTCTTCTCTAGGGCTTCTTCCTGTCCCAGGGATTGAATCCGAGTCTCCCACATTGCAGGCAGATTCTTTACTGTCTGAGCCACAAGGGAAGCCCTTTATATATAGTAGTGTGTATCTGATGATCCCAAATTCTCAGAGGGACGCAGAATGTGAGCAACTAAATTGGCCTCTGGCATGGGAAAAGCTTTTATGAAGAATGTGATATTACAGGGACTTCCCTTGTGGTCCAGTGGCTAAGATTCCAGGTTCCCAATGCTAGGGGCCTTGGTTTGATCCCTGGCAGGGGAACTAAATCCCAAATGCTGCGATCAAAGATTCCACATGCCACAACTAAGACCTGGCACAGTCAAATAATCAAATAAATATTTAAAGACAAATCAGATATTCAGTCAGTGGCTCAGTCATGTCCAACTCTTTGCGACCCCATGGACTGCAGCATGCCAAGCCTCCCTGTCCATCACCAACTCCCGAAGTTTACTCAAACTCATGTTCTTTGGGTAGGTGATGTCATCCAACCATCTCATCCTCTGCCATCCCCTTCTCCTCCTGCCTTCAATCTTTCCCAGCATCAGGGTCTTTTCCAATGCCTCAGTTCTTCACATCAGGGGGCCAAAGTATTGGAGTTTCAGCTTCAGCATCAGTCCTTCCAATGAATATTCAGGACTAGTTTCCTTTAGGATGGACTGGTTGGATCTCCTTGAAGTCCAGGAGACTCTCAAGAGTTTTCTCCAACACCACAGTTCAAAAGCAACAGTTCTTGGGTGCTCAGCTTTCTTTATGGTCCAACTCTCACATCCATACATGACTACTGGAAAAACCATAGCTTGGACTAGACGGACCTTTGTTGACAAGGTAATGTCTCTGCTTTTTAATATGCTGTATAGTTGGTCATAACTTTTCTTCCAAGAAGCAAGCCTCTTTTAATTTCATGGCTGCAGTCACCATCTGCAGTGATTTTGGAGCCCAAGAAAATAAAGTCTGTCACTGTTTCCATTGCTTCCCCATCTATTTGCCATGAAGTGATGGGACCAGATACCATGATCTTAGTTTTCTGAATGTTGAGTTCTAAGCCAACTTTTTCACTCTCCTCTTTCACTTTCATCAAGAGACTCTTTAGTTCTTCTTCACTTTCTGCCATAAGAGTGGTGTCACTTGCATATCTGAGGTTATTGGTATTTCTTTATTCCAGCTTGTGTTTCATCCAGCCCAGAGTTTCTCATGCGGTACTCTGCATATAAGTTAAATAAGCAGGGTGACAATATACAGCCTTGACATAACTCTTTTCCCAATTTGGAACCAGTCTGTAATTCCATGTCCAGTTCTAACTGTCGCTTCCTGACCTGCATAAAGATTTCTTAGGAGGCAGGTCAGGTGGCGTGGTATTCCCATCTCATGAAGAATTTTCCACAGTTTGTTGTGATCCACACAGTCAAAGGCTTTGGCATAGAAAACACATTTATGGTTGCTAAAGGGGAAAAGGGAAGGATAAATTGGGAATTTGGGATCAAAAGATACTTATTACCATAAGTAAATCTGATGATTCATAATGTGATGCAATATCACATTCTTCATAAAAGCTTTCCC
Organism: Antilocapra americana; assembly: GCA_007570785.1. NCBI lineage: Eukaryota > Metazoa > Chordata > Mammalia > Artiodactyla > Antilocapridae > Antilocapra > Antilocapra americana. The sequence goes on along the minus strand of ML664186.1, from coordinate 10,462,398 downwards.
CATGCCAGAGGCCAATTTAGTAGCTCTCGTTCTTTGTTTCTCTATGTGCCTTTGCATGTGCCCTTACGGTAGAAATCAGTAACTCTAATATTCTGAAGCAGGGTTTCTCAGCCTGAGCACCACTGGCATTTGGGGCCAAATAATTCTTTGTTGTGAGCACTGTCCTATACACTGTAGGATGTTAGAAGCCACCTAGACCTCTACTCAGGGGCTTCCCTGGTGGCTCAGTGGTAAAGAATCTGACTGCCAAGCAGGAAACATGGGTTCAATCCCTGGGTCAGCAAGGTCCCCCAGAGGAGGAAATGGCAACCCACTCCAGTACTTTTGCCTGAGAAATTCCATGGACAGAGGAGCCTGGTGGGCTACAGTCCACAGGGTAACAAAGAGTCAGACATGACTTAGCAACTAACAACAAGGTCTCTACCTACAAGATAACACACTCCCCTGAGTTATATCAGTCAAAAAATGTCTCCAGTTATTGCCAAATTTCCTTTTGCCCACCCCCTCCTCCATTGAGAACCACTGCCCTAAATATTTACTTGGGCATTTAATCTCATAGTCCCTTGAGAACAAAGGCTAAATATTCTTCCTTATACTCATAAGCCCCAGGCACCCAGGATGGCATTTAGAAGACCTTTAGTAAATATTCGATGCCTGGAAAAATGAATAAGACATTGAAAATCATGGACTCCATTAGCATTGATCTGAATAATCTTTTAAAAGATGTAATTCTAGTCATTCTGCTGGGTTTTTTTTTTCTTTACCTTTGCAAAAAAGGCAGTTTTGTAAAATCTGAGCCTCATAAACGGATTTCTAGCACATGTATTGTTTTATTTATGCTGCTCTCACAAGTGCAATTAACACTGCATCTGTTTTACTAACAATTCCCTTTGTTTTATGTAGTGCTTTATATTTCTCAGAATGTGCACAGGCCTGGGCTTTTCACAGTCTGCAAGTGGAGAAAGATAGCTGCATATGGATTGAGGGGGGAAGACAACGAAAATCCTTCTAGAGCCATTTCCCTGTTCTCTGCCATGTCCCAGGCTAAATGTGCTCATTTGTTTACACATCCCATCTCACTTCCTGTAGATCAGAGGAAGACAAGAAGAGATAATGCTCTCCAGTGAGAGCTTTGTATCTGGGGGCCTGAGGAATTTTCCCTTTAGTGATGTTGGGATGGGTCCTCCCGGAGTATCTTTCCTTTTCACAGTTAAACATGCTTAAATAACATCCACCTTACACCCAGTCATACATGATTGGATCTAGAGATTGTCATACTGAGTGAAGTAAATCAGGCAGAGAAGAAGAGATATCATGAGTTTGGGAAGGTCATGGACACACTGCTGTATTTAAAACTGATAACCAACAAAGACCTATTTATTATATAGCACAGGGAACTCTGCTCAGCGTTATGTGCCAGCCTGGATGGGGAGGGGGATTTGGGGGAGAATGCATGCATGCTAAGTTGCTTCAATTGTGTCCAACTCTTTGCAATCTATGGACTGTGGACCACCAGGCTCCTCTGTCCATGGGATTCTCCAGGCAAGAACACTGGAGTGGGTTGCCATGTCTTCCTCCAGGGGATCATTCCAACCCAGGAACTGAACCCAGGTCTCCTGTGTCTCCCTACATTGCAGGCGGATTCTTTACCACTGAGCCACCGAGGGAAGAATGGGCACGTATATGTATGACTAAGTCCCTTCACTGCTCCTCTGAAATTAGTGCAGCACTGTTAATTGGCTATACCCCAATACAAAATGTTTCTAGTGTTAAAAAAAAAATCAGTGTTTGATAGGAAAAAAAGCCTTATTTAACTGATCAAAAATAAATAAATAAAAAGATGTAATACAAATGAATTTGTTTACAAAACAGACTCACAGACTTAGAGAACAAACTTATGATCACTGGGGGATAGAAGGCGGGTAGGGATTGTTAGGGAGTTTGGAATGGACAGGTACACACTCCTATATTTGAAATGGATAACCAACAAGGACCTCCATATAGTACAGGGCACTCTGCTCAATGTCATATGCCAGCCTGGATGGGAGGGGACGTTGCGGGGAGAATGAATCCGTCTATATGATTACCTGAGTCCCTTTGCTGTCCACCTGAAACTGTCGCCACATTGTTAATCGGCCATACCCCAATACAATATGAAAGGTTAAAAAGAAAACAAGACAAAACCCAGTTGTCAAGGTGCATCCAGTGCTCACAAACTCTAAGGCCTGTTTGACCAAAGGAGATCAGGCTTGAAGGTGTAAATATATTCTAGTGCTTTACTGTTTCCCCCCTTCTTCCCAGATGGGTCAAATGTACATCAGAATAGATCCCATTTTCCTGGTTTGGATATTAAGGAGGACAGATGACTAGCAAGTTTTCCCTTTAGGACAATTAGGATGATGACATTTTAAGAGGGTCAGAGAACGGTGCAAGTTGAGCAGCATGGACTATTGAGCCAGGTCACCTGGACTGCTACCCTGACCTACTCCTCCCAGGTGGGGGAACTTGGGCGTGCTTATTTTTTGTTGTTTTTGTTTTTTTAATGTACTTTATTGAGGTACAGTTGATTTATAATGTTGTGTTAATTTCTGCTGTGCAGCAAAGTGATTCAGTTGTATATATATACATATATATACGTTCATTATATATGTACACATTCTGTATATATACATATGTATATATGCACACACACATTTTTTTATATTCTTTTCCATTATGGTTTGACAACAGAATATTCAATATTGTTCTCTGTGCTATATAGTAGGACCTTGTTGTTGATCCATTCTATATATAATCGTTTTTTAATGTATTTTATTGAAGTACAGTTGATTTACGATGATGTGTTAATTTCTGCTGTACAGCAAAGTGATTCAGTTTGTACATATGTATATATACATTCTTTATATATATGTACACATTCTGTTTATGTATATATACACACACACACATTCTTTCTATATTCTTTTCCATCATGGTTTAAACACAGAATATTGAATGTTGCTCTCAGTGCTATACAGAAGGAAGTTGTTGTTGATGCATTATATATATAATAGTTGGAGTCTGCTAACCCCAGATACCCAGTACATCCCTCCTCCACCGCCTCTCCTCTTGGCAACCATAAATCTGTTTTCTACTGGACATACTTTTTAACCTCTTCATAGATGGTTTCCTCTTTGGCCAAGAAGAATGAAAGTAGTACTAGCATTCTAGGATTGTAATAAAGATTAAAAGATGGATACATAGAGGGCTTTGCGGTGCCTCAGCCAGCTCCCAGCCGGTGTCTCAGCGCTCCTTGCAGTAATGAGCTTCCTCAGAAGTTTCCCGCCGCCCGGGTCGGCTGAGGGCCGACGGCAGCAGCAATCAGACACCGAGGCTGTGCTGAACGGGAAGGGCCTCGGCACCGGCACCCTTTACATCGCTGAAAGCCGCCTGTCTTGGTTAGATGGCTCTGGATTAGGATTCTCCCTGGAATACCCCACCATTAGTTTGCATGCAGTATCCAGGGACCTAAACGCCTATCCACGAGAGCATCTGTATGTTATGGTGAATGCCAAATTTGGAGAAGAATCAAAAGAATCGGTTGCTGATGAAGAAGAGGAAGATAGTGATGATGACATTGAACCTATTGCTGAATTTAGATTTGTGCCTAGTGATAAATCAGCACTGGAGGCGATGTTCACTGCAGTGTGTGAATGCCAGGCTTTGCATCCAGATCCTGAGGATGAAGATTCAGATGATTACGATGGAGACGAATATGATGTGGAAGCCCATGAACAAGGGCAGGGGGACATCCCTACATTTTATACCTATGAAGAAGGATTATCCCATCTAACAGCAGAAGGCCAAGCCACACTGGAGAGATTGGAAGGAATGCTATCTCAGTCTGTGAGCAGCCAGTATAACATGGCTGGTGTCCGGACAGAAGATTCAATAAGAGATTCTGAAGATGGGATGGAGGTAGATACTACACCAACAGTTGCTGGACAGTTTGAGGATGCAGATGTGGATCACTGAAAATCATGGATGCTGCTTTAGGATTCTACTCATAACTGTAGGAGAGAACTTGGTGCCTCTTCCACTGTGGAGTGGGTGTTGATGAAAGTCTTTTTCTTTCTCCAAAACTTACCTGAACCAGTTCTTTCTTGAGACACTTTCTTGAGTATACTGAGAAAAGAAGTTGTCAGCAGCACAAGAAACTATGACCTTTATTAACAAAGGTGAATTAACTTAACCAGGAGGGTATTTGTAGTTTATGATTTATCCCAAACCCTAGTGTCTCGGTGTACCCTCTGAGTAGGCCTATGATTCCCACCTTCACTGTATGCATCCTCAAAACCTAGCAGGACTAAGTGGTGGAGATGCTCTGGCGTCTGAAGGTGTAGGTAGACTGCGTGGGAAAGAGAGGCTAAATCTAAGCTGTACTCCTTAGGGCCTAAGGATACCCTTAACTCCTTAAAAAAGAAAAACAGAAGTCTCAGAGAAATCCTGATCTCTGCACTTTCCACAGGGATGAAGGTCTTTTTACTAATTGGGGACCCAGGTCAGTTAACTCTAGGGAGCCTCTTCAGAAACAGCCCAGCCACACGTGCTACCACTGACGCAAGTGCTCCTGCCTAGTCTTTGCTCCTTTCACCATGTTTCGTCAGTTTGTTCTGTTATAACCGCTTAGGTTGTTTCCTTTGATTTCCAGCCTCTCAGGTCAGTTTCTGTAAAAGAAAAGCGAAACTGGGATGAAGTTCTCAAAGTATTTCAGTTAATTGTTTTGTCTTTGTGATAGCTTAACAAATAAATTTAGGTTTTCTATAAAAAAAAGATGGATACATAAAAAGCACTTAGCAAAGTGCATGGTAAACACACAATAAATGCTATTTATTATTCATAAGATTTCATGAAAACAGTCAATTAATGTTAGCTATTATTATACCAGGAGTTATATTTTTTCTTTGGAGAGCCTATGGTTCACATCTTCCCTTTAAAAGATATTAGCCCTTAATTACCCCAAGAAAAAAAAGTGTTGAATGCCCAGAGATGCTGTGACAATCATCTTAGCAGAAAAAGGGAAGGAAAATAAAGTTGAACTTTCTTGTTTTGAGGACCTGCTATGTGCCAAGCTTTCTGCTTTAGATGTATATTGTTCCACCAGAGAATGTAAACTCAGTGGAGTCAGGGGCTTTGCCTGATCCAGATGATAAAATGTGATAATACAATGAATGGAAATCACAGGATATTGGGGAGAATGAAAATTGGGTCCCAGGCCTTGCAATCACACTACTGGATATATGTCTGGAGAAAAACTCAGTCTGAAAGGATACATACACCCCAACGTTCATTGAAGGACTGTTTGCAATAGTCAAGACATGGAAGCAACCTAAATATCCATTGACAGAAGAATGGATAAAGAAGATGTGATATATGTATATAATGGAATATTGTTGCTGTTGTCTAGTCACTAAGTCGTGCTAGACTCTTTGTGATCCCATGGACAGTAGCCCACCAGGCTCCTCTGTTCATAGGATTTCCCAAGTAAGAATACTGGGTTGCCATTTCCTTCTTTGGGGAAATCTCCCCAACCCAGGAATTGAACCCTCCTCTTAAGCATTAGCAGGCAGATTCGTTACTGCTGAATCACCAGGGAAGCCCGCAATGGATATTACTCAGCCAGTAAAAAGAATAAAATAATGCCATTTGCAGCAACATAGATGGACCTAAAGATTATCATACTGAGCGAGGTAAGTCATCCCTTATCGGCAGAATCTAAAAAGAAATTACAAAATGAACTTATTTACAAAACAAACACAGACTCACAGACTTAGAGAATGAGCTTATGGTTGCCAGGGAGAAGGATGGGAAGAAGGGATAATTAGGGAGTTTGGAAGGGACATAAATGCACTCCTGCAGCCTACAAGGACCTACTGTAGAGCAGAGGGAGCACAACTCAGTGTTGCATGACAGCCTGGGTGGGAGGGGGGCTTGGGGGAGAATAGTTACATGCAGACGTGTGGCTGAGTCCCTTCGCTGTGCCCCTGAAACTATCACAACATTGCTAGTCAGCTATACTCCAAGATAAAATTAAAAGATAAGAAATAAATAAACAAAATCTGGGTCCCAGGGGTGAAGCCCTCACAGAGGTGGCTACTGAGTCGAGTCTTAGAGGAAAAATAGGTGAGAGAGAAAAGGATTGTGTGCACATTCTACCTTATTTTGCCTCTTTTTTTCCCCCCATGCCTGAGTCACCAAACCCTCCCTCTTCCCATTCCCTGGAGTAATATATGTGCAGGACACAAGCATTAACTTCAGAGATCATTTTTTATGGTCTTTCCTCTGCATTGAGGGGGGAATATATTTTTTGCAAGCCTTAACAAAAGCTTGATTCCAAGCCTTGATGAAGCATCACTCATTCCTCCATGAGTAACCTGTTTGGATGACCCTCCCCTAGAGATGAAGCCATGTCTGGATACAATGATTGCCATCTTCTAAATTTAACCGACCGAGTAGATGCATTACTTGCAAGCAAGAAAGAGCCTTTCCCTTCCTCGCTAGGAGAAGTGGGATGTTTATGACCTGTTTATAAAAGTCTGCATAAAATACAGCTTCAGAGTCTTATCTGTGAGTAGGCTACCTGAAGTCAAGTGTGTCTTTTAAAATATGAGGCATCACTTGCAAGAATGATTTCCTGGTCTCTTTCCCCCCAACCTTTGGCCTCCTCAAATCCATTCCTCTCCCATAAATAACAACGTGAGGTTGTGGGTTGACCATTACTTCCATCGTGCCCTCACCTGTATGAGATGTCCTCCCTGGTGGATTTTTGTTAAGAAACAAAATACAACTTTTATTGAGATCAATAAAAGATTAAGGTGACAAAGTGATTTATTGACTATAAAGGAGGCTCATTTTTCCCTCACAGCTGCAGTAGCTACTGGAAAGGATGTTTTTTTGTTGTTGTTGTTGTTTTTTACCCTAGGTCTTTAGGAAAGTTGGGAGAAGCCAAGGCTCATTTATCAAATCAAAAGAGAATGATTAAAAACTGTAAGGAAACAGACAGAGAACACACACATGAGCCAAAGTTGGCCTTTCATGGGTTCCTTTGCTGAAATACCAGGTCAGAGAGGATGAAGAGAGAGAGGAAATACATGGGCAAGATGTAGGATGAAGCTCAGCTGGATGAGAGGAGCAGTGGGTCAGAACCTTAGGCTGAGGTCAGAGCAAAGAAAAAACACAAAGTGGGAGACAAGACACTAGACCAAAAGCATGGAATCCATTGTTAACCATGGTTGGGCACAGCCTAGAGATCTAGAAAGAGCATGACCTCAGGAAGGGACGATCACTCCCCAATGCTTCGTTTGGACTAGACTCTTCATATATGCAAGGACCTCAGTGTTCTTTCCCCCAGACCCTTTCCCATCTCCTGCTGGCAATGTCCCAGGATCCAGCCCCCTTCCTTTCTTGAAAACCCGTGTACTCATCCTTCAAAGCAAACTGAAGTACCTCCCCCACTACTCTAATCCCTCCCAGATGGAATGAGTTTCTCTCTACTCTCTGATGAGGATAAATGCCAGAAACCCTCATGCACAGGAGCCCCTACTATCCAACAGCCATCACACAGAGCATTACACATGCTAATGATTTTCAGGCACCCAAGGAACTGTGGGAATTTCTTTTTAAGCCTACATCCCCTGAGCCTCATATATGGTTGGTATTTAGTAAATATCTTTTTAACAAATGAATGTATGATTTAATTAAATCTTCAGAACAATCCATAAGGGACAGATATTATTGTCCCCATTTTTGTTGTTATTGTTCAGTTGCTAAGTGTCCAAATCTTTGCAACCCCATGAACTGCAGGACACCAAGCTTCCCTGTCCTTCACTGTCTCCCAGAGTTTGCTCAAACTCATGTTCATTGAGTCGGTAATGCCATCCAACCATCTCATCCTCTGCCGCCCATCTCATCCTGCCCTCAATCTTTCTCATCATCAGGGTCTTTTCCAATGAGTCAGCTCTTCGAATCAGGTGGCCAAAGTATTGGAACTTCAGTTTCAGCATCAGTCCTTCCAGTGAATATTCAGAGTTGATTTCCTTTAAGATGGACTGATTTGATCCTCATTTTGCAGAAAGGGAAAGTAACATCCAGAACTGCACCCAAAACTTAACCATGGCAGACATTTCCTGTCTCTCTCCTCTGTCTCTTGCTACAGGAAGTAGATCTACTAACCACACCTCACCTCACCCCCAAAATCCAATAGCACAAGGGCAGGAAAAATAAGCTCTGAGACCAAAGACAAAGTCAAAATTAGAGATGTTTATAGTACAGAAGATAATCCCGACTTCAGGGCTATTTTTAAAGAAAATTAGGTCTAACACTACTGTTAATGGAAAAGCATAGTTCTCTGTCATGTGTGATCTCTGAGACTCATGGCACCTTCTTAAGTTGGGGAATGGGGTGGGGGGTTAGGGATGGGCTTCCAGTTTAATGGTCTTCATGAGCTCTCCATTAACCACATAATGAATTGATTTTTTAACTTATTAAAGTATTGTTGGTTTACCATATTGTGTACAGCAAAGTGATTTAGCTATACTATACATATATATATATATTCTTTTTAATATTTTTCCATTATGGTTAATGACAGGATACTGAATACAGTTCCCTGTGCTCTGCAGTAGGACCTTGCTGTTTATCCATTCTGTTTATTATACTTTGCTTCTGCTAATCCCAAACTGCCAATCCATCCTTCCCTCACTCCCCACCCCCCGCCCCACTGGCACCCACAAGCTTGTTCTCCACTTCTGTGAGTCTGTTTCATAGATAAGTTCATTTGTGTCATGTTTTAGATTCTACATATAAGTGCTATCATACGGTACTATTTGTATTTGTCCAATTTACTTAGTATGATCATCTCTAGGTCCATCCATGTTGCTGTAAATACCACTGCCTCTATAAATAGTCAATTTTAAATTCTGACATTAAGAAACCCAAGGAGTTCCCTGGTGGTCCAGTGGTTAAGACACCACACTTCTACTGCAGGGGATAGGGATTCGATCCCTGGTCAGGGAACTAGATCCCACATGAAAAAAAAATAGAAAAAAAGGAACCCAGTAGCACTGCTATCCTCTGGATCAGCATTCCTATGAACACCCCTCTAGAGAAAGCTGAGTTTGCCAAGCATTGATTTTTTCTCTTTAAATAATCCAACACAATTTCACTTCTAGGAATCCATCCCACAGATATAGTAGCATTTGTGAGAAATGATGTAATCACTGCTTTATTTATTGCGGTCATGTCTGCAAGAGTAGAGTTTTGGAAACTACCCAAAAGTCCATCACTAGGGGACTATGAAAGAATATATGCATGCTCAGACAATTACATACTAGGCAGGCATTTAAAGAGATGAAAGTGATTCTTCATATCCTGATGTGAGAGGATTGTCAAGCTATTAAGTAGAGAAGGATGAAAACAGTCTGTATATGATGCTGTAACAGATCTAGATACATAGGTAGACATCGAGGTAGACATGATAGAGTCAAGGACACAGATAAGGATAAGGCTGGAGAGAGACAGAGATAGAGACACACAGACACACAGAGGGATGTTTGTGTAGAATATCTCTGGAAGGATTCAGGATACAGGGTAACCAGCCATCGCAGCTGCTTCCAAGGAGAGAAAATGCATATCTAAAGAGCACTAATAGGGAAGAAAGTTTTCCCTCCTATATCCTTTTAATTCTGTGCTGCATACATATGTTGGCATATACATGTCACTCAGCAAAGACAAACTAAGTGCCTATTATGTGCCAAGTACATGGAAATAATCAACAGACAGTAATCCCTAAGCTCTGCTAGCATAGAGATAGAAAATAAACACGACAAATAAATTAAATATGTCGTCGTGTATGCCAGTTACATGTGCTAAGGAGAAAAAAAAGAAACAAAAGTGGTGAAGAGGAGTTGAAAGTTGAGGGCCAGTTACTGTTGAGTACAGACAGTGAGGAGGGGGAAAGTCTGGTCGGTGTAGGGGGAGGCAGTCTATCCAGGGAAAGCTGAGACCACGATGTGATGGGTCATGTTCCAGGGATGTCTGAGGAAGAGTGAGACCCTTGTGGCTGGAGTGAGCCAGGGCAGGGCAATGGCTTTTGAGGTCAGAAGGGTGACAATGAGTCGAACCATTTGGATCTTACAGGAGAAATTTTGGCTTTTACTTTGGGTGAAATGGGAGCCATGAAGGGCTTGGAGGACAGAAGTGATGTGACCAGACTTAATGGTTTAGAATCAGTGGTCGCTGTGGCTTCTGTGTGGATAATGGACAATACGGGGGTGGAGGGGATACAAGAACCATGATGGCCCATTCAGCAGCTTATTTCAATACCCAGAGGAAGGATGATGATGGTGCCCAGCAAGGGGGTGGCTGTGGGGGGAGAGGAGTTCTTGGATTCTGGATGTACCTTTTTTTTAATTTTTATTGGAGTATAGTTTTTGGGCTGCCCTAGTGGCTCAGATGGTAAAGAATCTGCCTGCAAAGCAGGAGACCCAGGTTCAGTCCCTAGATTGGGAAGATCCCCTGGAGAATGATATGGCAACCGACTCCAACATTTTTGACTGGAGAATTTCATGGACAGAGAAGCATGGTGGGCTACACTCCATGGGGTCACAAAGAGTCAGACACAACTGAGGGACTAACAAACATAGTTGCTTTACAATGTCGTGTTGGTTTTTGCTCTACAGCAAAGTGAACCAGCCAGACATATACATATATCCCCTCTCTTCTGGATTTCCTTCACATTTAGGACACCAAAGAGCACTGAGTAGAGTTCCCTGAGTGGATTCTCATTAGTTACCTATTTTATACATGATATCAATAGCTCTGGATGTATCCTGAAGGCAGAGCTCATAGGATTCAATAATATGCCAGATGGAAGATGTTAGAAAAACAGGAGCCAAAGATGATACTGAAGTTCTGGACCTAGACTTCAGGAAATGGTAGGAACAGAAGTGAGAGAGAGACAGAGAGGGAAAGAGACAGAAGGAGGGAGGGAGAGAGGGAGAGGAAGAATGAATGGATAAACCGACAGCCAATCTAGAAGAACGGGAGGCATCTGAGAAGAGAGGGCTTCAGTGGGCCAGCAGCCCAAACACTACCCGAAGCTATGAGACGGTCCTCAGTGTCACTGGTCCCAGGCAAGTCCAGCTACAACCCAGGAGCTCAGCCAGACTGCAGTTTCTCTGCTCCCAAGAAGTTAAGGAAATGGGCTCTGAGTCTAACATCTCTGGGTTCTTTACCTAGATCTACCTCTTCCTAGCTGTGTAACCTCACACGAATTACTTAACCTCTCTTGATATCCCTTTTTCTGTCTACTCATTGGAGGAAATAATGCTATCTGCTTCCTTGGATTTTGGTCTCCTGGAAAGTAGTTTAACTCATGCAAAGGGCTGAGCATCACATCTGACTCACCATGACAGCTCAGTTAATACCAGTTGCTTCTAGGAAAATGGAAAATGTTTTACGTCGGTCATGTGTTGAACTTTTGAGTTGAAAAAAGTAATGGATGGAAAACCCTAGACCTTCATGCTCTATACAGTATCACATAAATGTAAATGCCAATTGATAATCGTGATGATGGTGATGGTGATGATGGTGGTGGTGATGATGGTGATGATTACTGGTGTCACCATCTTCTTGACTCTTGATAACATAATAGGATGGGAGGATTAAATCCTCCTTGAGGGCTAAAAGGGGAAAACCAGGGTACAGCAGAGGACAGGCTAGTTAACAGAGACAGGAATTTGGCCAGCTGAAGGGATAGAGCTGTTTATCCTGGATACAAGGAGATTTGGGGACAGGGATCCACTTGGAGTTGGCAGAAGAATGGATTGTATCAGCCCCCTCCAAACACCTTCATCCGTGGGGTTTAGTGAAGGTATTTCAGAGGCACCTGTGTGCAGGCCTTGTTAGCAGCAGAAAGAAAGGAGGCATTGATTTCAACACAGGTCATTCTGCCCCATTAGCATGTTTTCAGCACATGGCTGCACAGAGCAAACGGTGGGAGCTGCTCCAAGCGACCCAGCAGGCCAAGCCTCCAAAACGTCATGAGGATGGCTGCCTGGCACCATAGCAATCCAAGCCCATCATTTTCCTCAAGCTTGAAAATGACTGGTCTGTCTCCATCCACAGACAAACAGGGGTGGTACAAAGAGGGAAAGGATCCACAAGACATGGACGCACACACACAAAATCCACACAGCAAGAGAGACCCCCAGGGGCAGCTGATCACAGGTGCAAACTAATGGGCAGGCACAGAGAGAACCTAAGACACACAACAAGACATACAGACACCAAAACACCACGCAAAATGTATCCACAGCGAAACCCATACACACATGCGGGAGATGATCGAGAACACAAATACACAAAAATGCAAAGACGGACAAACACAGTGAGGGATACAAGAGGCAGATATACAGGGGCCCATGTATATATATTTGCCTGGATGCATGCATCCATGCACAAGGAGGCATGACATAGTGCCATGGTCAAAAACTAAACTTCAACTAGAAATCGGTGTGGAAAGAGTAAGAAAGAATGATGGTGAGAATTCTACGAGTTTCCATGTTCAAAGGAGGGTGGGTGGTGCTCTGCCCTCTCCCCACCACAGATCCTGTGTGAGTCTCTATCTGCTGTAGTTTGCTCTGCACGTTCGCAGTTCTGATTTAGATGATAGATAGAAACCATTTATACAGTTAAACACAGTAGGGGTCTAAACGCTGTTCCCTGCAGAACACCAGATGTGAATAGATGAACATTTGATTGTCCTCGCGCCTGTTTCTGACAAGCTAACAGATAAGAAACCATCCCACTGAATTCCCAGAAAACCAGAGACCTCAAATACAGATAGCAGCACGCAGGAAGAACTAGGATGTATTAAGGCAGATTTCTAAATATTAAAGAGATGGCAGCTGGCCGGGCTTCCCTCAGCAGACTTTGTAGGCGGGATATCAGTTGATAACCAAGATGAATGAGCAGAGCGTTAACTGGGGAGTTTGCAGAGCCTCGGAATGACCTCATGCTGGCAGTAAACAGGTGTCGTGTGCAAGTCTGGACACGGGGGTATTTGGAAGTGAGGAGGTCTCACTGTCTGAAATTGCCTTTTCTAATAGCTGCCTGAAATTCCACTAGGAAGTTTTCCAAATTCTTTGTTGAAATATAAATGCAAACATGAAAAGAGGTCCAACATCACTAGTCATTGGGGAAAGTCAAACTCAAACCACAAGGATGTAGAGAAATTTGAACCCCTGTGTATGGCTGCTGGGAATGTAAAATGATGCAGCTGCTGCAGAAAATGGCATGGTGGTTCCTCCAAAAAAAAATTCCACATAGAAATTATCATAGAATCCAACAATTCTACTCCTGGGTATATACCGAAAAGAAGTAAAAGCAAGGACTCAAACATTTGTACACCGATGGTGGCAGCATTATTCATAATAGCCAAAAGGTGGAAGTAACCCATGTCCATCAACAGATGAACAGATAAATAAAATGTGGTCTCTACATACAATGGGATATCACTCGGGTTAAAAACAGAAGGGAATTTCGATCCACGCTACCACATGGATGAATCCTGACATTACGCTGGGGGAAAGAAGACAAGAAAGGACAGCTATTTAGAGCAGTCTAAGTCACAGAGACAGAGTAAAAGGGTGGTTGCCAGGACCTGGAAATGGGGGATGGAATGTTTGCTTTATGGATACAGAGTTTTGGTTTGAGACTATGAAAAGTGTTCTGGAAATGGATGGTGTTGATGTTTGTGCAGCAACAGGAACATACTTAAAGCCACAGAACTTACGTTATTAAATAATTATTACAGTAAATTTTAGTCTCCCAGATGGAGCTAGTGGTAAAGAATTTGCCTGCCAATGCAGGAGATACAGGAGACGCCAGTTCAATCCCTGGGTTGGGAAGATCCCCTGGAAGAGGAAATGGCAACCCACTCCAGTACTCTTGCCTGGAGAATCCCATGGAAAGAGGAGCCTGGCAGGTTACAGTCTGTGGGGTCACAAAGAGTTGGACGTGACTAAGCAACTGAGTACATGTATGCACAGTAAATTTTATACTGTGTGTATTTTACTACAATAGTACATCTATATTGCTTTATGGGCTAATGTACAAAAACATGTCTAGTCAGTGGGATCATAAAGATTAGTTAGCAGCCAAAAGAAAGCAAGATCTCCTAGAAAGAAAGGAGGAAGCTCTTAGACATGTAATCCCAGAGAATTATCCCAAGTGATAGAGGGTATCTGAATGTCACAGCGACTCCCGTCAACGTACCTCCTCTTCTCCTCAAAGCTGGACTGTCCTATGTCCCAGTATCTATCAGTCATCCTCACCTGAGCAAGGTAGCTGGACCCATAATTAAGGCTCTTCTGTTTCCACTGGTTTATCCCAACAAGATCCTAAATTGAGAGGGAGCAAAGGAGGAAAATGGTCAACTCAAGATAGCCCAATGTCTAAATATTCTAAAGGCATTCTAAGGAATCACTGACACATGGTTTCTCTTTTGTCTGGGGGCACATGGCCCTTACACTGAGGGTGTTGTGTATGTTATGTGTACTTGCAGCAGCAGCTACAGAAGTCACCGTCTCCATTTTGCAGAGAAGGATACCAAAACAGAGACCATTTAAAAAAAAAAATTTGTCCCCAATCTCACAGCTTGTAAGTGGTAGAACCAGGATTCAAACCCAGAAAGTTCACGTCCAAAACTCCAAAGCCTGTGAATACTGGAGTGGGTTGCTGCCCCAGTATTCTTGCCTAGAAAATCCCATGGTCAGAGGGGCTTAGGGTTGTCTAAGTCATAGAGACAGATAGACCAGTCTCCTGCATTGAAGGCAGATTGTTTATCATCTGAGCCACCAGGAAAGACCCTTTGCTCCTGCTATTGATTCCCAACAAGAGGGGGCACTCCATGAGATGGATATAGCATCTGTAGAGAATTCCCTGATGGTTAAGACTTCGCCTTCCAATGCAGAGGGTGCAGATTCAGTCCCTAGTCAGGAAATTAAGATCCCACATGCCTCGCAGACAACAAATTCAGTAAAGACTTTCAAAATGCTCTACACACAAAAAAAAAAATACCTAGCATTTATAAAAACTACATAATTATTTAGGACTTCCTAAATAATTGGGACCAGATAGGGACTTCCCAGGTGGCTCATTGGTAAAAGAATCCACCTACCAAAGCAGGAGACACAGGAGATATTGGCTCAATTCCTGGGTCAGGAAGATTCCCTGGAAGATGAAATGGCAACCCACTCCAGTATTCTTGCCTGGAGAAACTCATGGACATAAGAGCCTGGTGGGCTGGTCCATAGGGTTGCTAAGAGTCAGACATTATTGAGTTTGCAAAACAACCCAAGCCCCTTAAAAAGCATCAATGTCACTTACTCAGTGCTAGGATTATATCAGGGCTTCTCCTGTGGAGGAGATTTTGCTCTCCTCCCCAAGGAACAGTTGGCAACAATTGGAGAGGGTTGAGGGGTTGTGTGCTACTGGTATCTAGTGGGTAAAGGCCAGAGATGCTAAGCATTCTAACCCTTCCTGCCCCCATAAAGAATTATCTGACCTCAAATGTCAGTGGAACCAAGGCTCAGAAGCCCTGAATTTTATCAACTGTGTGTGAGAAAGCTGGTTGTGTCTTCCCTCCATCCCTGCCTACATCTTCATTCCTCATCTGCTTTCTAATTCATCTGCTCAGTCACTTACCCAAAAAGAAAAACACCCCCTCCTGCCCCCGAGCATGTATTGAGGGGTAACAACACTTAAAGTGCCCTTCAGATCTTCTGGGCAAACACGTGCAGAGTGGGCAAGCAGAAGATGATTGCCAGCAAAATGACTGCTCCCAAACCATGGATCAAGAGACACAATTTTCCAAGCCACATAAACTATGTAGAAATTGTATTTTTTGCAAAGCAGAAATAGAGACACAGACATAGAGAACAAATAGATGGATACCAAGGTGGAAAGGTTGGGGTGGGATGAATTGGGAGATTGAGGTTGACACAGAACTATTGATGGCTATTGTTGTTCTTTCATGTCTAAGTCATATCCTACTATTTTGCAACTCTATGGAATCTAGCCTGCTAGGCTCCTCTGTCCATGGTATTTCCCAGGCAAGAATACTGGAGTAGGTTGCCATTTCCTTCTTCGATACACTATTGATGTTCATACTATGTACAAAATACATAACTAATGAGAATGCAATATATAGCACAAGGAATTATGCTCAGCGCTCTGTGGTGACCTCAATGGGAAGGAAATCCAAATAAGAGGGGATTTGTGTATTTGTATAGCTGATTCACTTTGCTGTACAGATAGTTTGAAAGGTGGAGAGCAGCTCCCCTTAAACTCAGGGAATCTTATCGGATTGGCTTGGACACCTAGAATTTACATCTCATTCATTAGCACATAAACTCAAAAGTAGACCTGCCCAAGAAAAAAAATTTCATTTTTTTCTTGGACAATATTCTAAACAGGACCACTACTTATTTCTGTGCCCAAAGCACCCCATAAATATGCCTTCCTCCCTCCCTTTTTTCTTCCCTTCCTTCTCTCCCAGCAGCTCAGGTAAAATATATTCAGCTTGGTCAGCCCATAGTGGTGGGTCACAGAGGCAAGGTGGACAGGCTCTAAGGAGACCCCCATGATTCCTACCCACATTTATTCACACTCTTGCATAATCCCCTCTCCCCAAGTATGGGCAAGACCATGACTTGCTCCCAACCAACAGAACATGGCAGAGGTGACAGGCCATCCCTTCCATAGCTACATTATATTATGTAAGACTCCATCTTGCAAGCTCCCTAGAGACTCTTCTTTCAGGCTTAGAGTTATAAGTGGTCATGTTGGAGAAGTTCATGTGGCAAGGAACTTTGGGTTAGGAGCTGAGGGTGGATGGCCTCTGAACAACAGCCAGCAAAGAGCAAAACAAAACAATTCAAGCTACAATATCAAGGAACTAAAAGCAGCTAACAGCAACACAAAGTGGGGAAATGATTCCTTCCCCAGCTGAGCCTTCAGATAGGAACTCAGTCCCAGCAGGGCTGCCACTTCATGGGTTCATAAGCAAAGATCCCATCCCAACTGTGCCTGGACCCCTAATCCACAGAAGCCACAGAATAATACATGTGAGTTGTTTTAGGAGGACTGCATTGGTAAAACACTTTTTCCTGCCTTCTAACCCCTCCCACTAACACAGAGCCTTCCAGAAACAAGGACATTTTCCCCAGCTCTGAGCCCCGATCAGATAAGAAGTTACAGAACCACTGTTCTGTCCGAGCGCCCCTGGATTTATGAATGGCTCTCACCTCCATTAGGCTGTGGGAAGGGGCCAGGGTGTCTCTGCTCGTGTTTAGAAGTCCATTTGTTTCCATTCCTTGTCAGCAGTTTGCATAAGCGAGTGGTTTTATTTCTTCTGTGAGAAGAGGGAAAACGCACGAGTTACCCCAGCGGTGGAAGATTTGTCAAATAAAGCTTTTAATAATGGGGCTGTTTGACAGTTTTATAGTTCTTCAACTTCCCAGCCATTTGAAGGTGGTAGGTTTTCAATAAAAATTAAGTCCTTTTCCAAGAGAAACTCGGTCCCCTGTTATTTTAAAACAACTAGTTCAGGGTGCACTGAAGCACCTTAATTCCACTACCGAAAGTAAATCTCCCTCCTTTTCCGTATTAATAACTCGGGCAATCCATCAGCCTGAGACGGACTCTGAGCTTTTTGCACTAGTATATCCAGGTGGTCTGATGGACCACATCTGTAACTAGACTTGCTGGGTGATCATTAGGCTGTTCCTGAAAATAAATGGCCTGGCCTCCCCCGCAGCTCACTTAAGTATGCCAGGGAGGGGCCAACGACCTGGACTTCATTCTTTAATTTCCCTGGATTCTTCTCAAGTTCTTCTGGATCAAAGGAAGTGATTCAGAAATTAGACTATGATGAGGGAAGTATCTTGTCAGAAAGGATCCCAGATTTGAAGTCTGAAGACCTTCATTCTTAGGATGAGCTTCATCACCCCCCCTCAGATTGTATGGCCATGAGTTTATCATCTGATTCTTTAGACTTTTTTTATTTTTCCACTTATCAATGGAAGAGTAGTGAAAGAAGGGTGAAAATGGGCTTAGAAGTCAAGATTCTTTTTTTTAATTTTTATATTGGAATATAGCCAATTAACAATGTTGTGATAGCTTCATTGTTAATTGGCTATATTCCAATATAAAATAAAAATATTTTTTCAAAAGAATCCTGACTTCTAAGCCCATTTCATCCTTCATTTATCCTTGTAATAGCTTCAGAGAGACAGCAAAGGGACTCAGCCATCATATACAAGTATCCATTCTCCCCCAAACTCCCCTCCCATCTCGGCTGCCACAAAGCATTGAGCAGAGTTCCCTGTGCTATACAGTAGATCTTGTTTGCCATCCATTTTTAAAACTTTTTTTAAAATTGGAGTAGAGTAGAGTCAATTAACAACGTTGTGATAGTTTCAGGTGGACAGCAAAGGGATTCATCCATCCATATATGTGTCCATTCTCCCCCAAACTCCCCTCTCATCCAGGTTGCCACATAACATTGAGCAGAGCTCCCTGTGCTACACAGTAGGTCCTTGTTGGTTATCCACTTAAAATAGCAGTGTGTACCTGTCCATCCCAAACTCCCTAACTATCCTTCTTCCCAGCCTCCCCTACTGGCAACTATAAACTCCTTCTCTAAGTCTGTAAGTCTGTATCTGCTTTGTAAATAAATTCATTTGTATCATGTCTTTTTAGATTTGGCTTATAAAGGATGTCATATGCTATTTCTCCTTCTCCGAAATAAGGATCCTGAGGCTCAAATCCTGTCTCCAAAATGTACCAGAGTGACCAGGGGAAGATATCTAATCCCTCTGCACCTGAACTTCCTCCTGTGGAAAATGTGATCATAGTTCCTGGCAGTTCTTAGAAGCTCAAAAAGTCAAGAAAAAAAATTAAGCCCCAGAAATGAGTAATTCACAGTAAATATAGGGCCATTCCTTTGCCAAGACCTGTTCTTTCTGCCCTCATCAGATAGAGCAGCCAGTGTCCAATAGAGCCTGCACTGGGTCCAACGTTTCCATTAACTAAATGCCATAGCAACCAGCATCTCTCAACATCAAGTGATGCTCCAGATCCAGGATAAACAGCCAAAGGAATGGTTGGCTCTGAAGATAATAACTCAACAGTGGGAAGGAATGGGTGAAGGATTGTTACCATTTATTATAAGCCTTGTGTTTGATTTGGGTTGTTTTGCAATGTGCATCTACGCTTTGATTAGAGATGTGCTTTTTATTGTACACGCAAAACAAATGAGATAAGGGGTGTGCCCTTGAGGGTGCCAGAGGGATGCTAGCTGTTCCTCAAGTTGACCCTTGGTGTGGACATTCAAGGGCTTCCCTGGTGGTGCAGATGGTAAAGAATCTGACTGCAATGCAGAAAACTTGGGGTCCATCCCTGGGTCGAGAAGATCCCCTGGTGAGGGAAATGATAGCCCACTCCAGCATTCTTGCCTGAAAAATTCCATGGACAGAGAATCCTGGTGGGCTACAGTCCATGGGGTGGCAAAGAGTCAGGCACAAGTGAGTGACTAACACTTTCACTTTCTTTCTGGACATTCAAAGGCATCTTTCACCAGGCCTGTGTTTCTCCTCCTCTTCCAGGTCTGCAGAACCATCAATGACCACACAGCAGTTCCCCAGACCCGGTTTCTAGGAAGCAAATACATTCAAGCCCTCTCCTTCCAAAGTCCCAAAGGCATCACCCATCATAGGTTCTGTTGCATCCTGGCTTCTACTCTTTGTTCTGGAAACTCCAAGACCCATCCTTGCTCATCCTTACTTAGTACCACAGGTCTTTGAGCAGACTCACCAGTGCTGAATGTTTCAACTCCTTGGGAAGCCTGCTGGGGCCAAGGACACATGCCCCAGTGATGCTCTCCTATCTACAGCCTGTTCTCCTGAGAACCTCTTGCTCCCCATGGCATCAACATGGGGTACCTTGTATTCTGCAGTGTCCAGAGCCCCCAACTAAATCCCCATTCATTGCCAAGGGCTCTATCTCCGGTGCAACGTGTTGACATCACTTTCTTCATCATCTCCATCATCACCCTCACTATCGAGTACTCTCCTTAATAAGTCAGAAATCCCAGGAATTCCCTGGCAGTCCAGTGGTTAGGACTCTGTGCTGTCAATGCCAAAGCTCTTGTTCAGTCACTAAGTCGTGCCTGACTCCATGGACTAACCCACCAGGCTCCTCTAACCAGGGGATTTCCTAGGCAAGTATATTAGAATGAGTTGCCACTGTCTACTTCAGGGAATCCTCCTGACCTAAGGATCGAACATGCATCTCCTGCATTGCAGGTGGATTCTTTACCACTGAGCCACCAAGGAAGCCCTCAGTGCTGAGGACCTGGGTTCAATCCCTGGTCTGGGAACTAAGATCCCGCAAGCTATGCAGTGAGGTTAAAAAAAAAATGTTAGAAATCAACCCCTGCCCATAGATCGCTGTGTCCATGCTCAGAAGTCACTGATTTTCTTCCTTCACATCTAAAAATCTCAGTGTCCTTTGCTCCTGACCCTTGTCTCTCTAGGCTAAAAATGCAGCATCTCCCACAGTCCAAATTATATTTAAAATTTTTTACCATTAAGTTTCAGAATCTCATGCCCATTTTTGAAAAACGGTGATCCTTTGCCAGTGTCACACTAACCTAGATGCTCCCTCCTCTGAATGACCACGATCTCCGCTGGCTGGTCTCCTTCCTGACCACTTTCCCTCCATCCCCACCATGGTCTTCAGATGAGTTAGCTCTGCCCAGGGTCTCTGCTCTGGCAAAGGAACCTGCTTGGAACAATATGGCTCCATTATGATCACGCTGTCACTCCTTCCTGGAATTTAACTGGATTTTTTCTCTTCCCTTTGTTAGTCAAAATCACATGATAAAAATCTCTCCGAGTGCAATCACTTTCCATCTGCACCATTCCAAGGCATGTCATGATGAGGTTTGATAGAAAAGAGGCTCTCTGCTTGTCCAAAAAGGAAATAAATATTTGACTTGCAACCAAGACTTTATTTTCGGGATGGATTAACTCATACAACTCCTGAGAGGGGAAGTGAAGAGGAGGTCTCCAGCTCCATAATTAATGATGGAGGTCTGTTCATCAGCCAATTGCATAAAGGAATCCTGCACATTAAATTATTTTGAAATTCCTGCAGGGCAGCGTTTCATAAAGGGTGACCCACAAGCTACTTAACTCAGAATTTTCCAGAGGGCTTGACAAAAATTCAGATTCCTACACCCAACCTCAGACCTGCAGAGTCCAAAGCTCTGGATGATGGAAACTGAGAGCCTGTTGCTTTAACAGTAAGGCGTTGGTTCTCAAGATGCCAGGGTTTGGGGGTGGGGAGTGAGGAAGGAAGAGACCCCAAAGTAGATATTTCTGGATGAAATCAAAATAGAGGAAATGTTTGGTGTCCCATGGGACAGTCAGGTTACAGCCCTACAAGCAGGCATGAAGACGTTTCTTTTGTCCCATGTGGAGAATCTGGTGCATTTAATTTACCCTTGTTTCCTCCTTGTCTTTATATCCCACCAGATCCTATGCATTGAGGGTGAATTTGGAAAGCACTTTTCCATTTTGTGGAAACTTTGTTGGCCTTCTCAAAAGTAGAACACCAGACTTAGAAGGACAGTAATCGTTTGCATGTTAATACATATTTATATTATATACCCTGTGAATAGAATGATAAAATTCTAAATAAGGAGCCAGAATCACAGTAATTCACTGATGTTTAATATGAAATAAACAAGCCTTTACTTACAAGTGGGCTTCCCCAAGGTGAAAAGACAGCCTTCAGAATGGGAGAAAATAATAGCCAATGAAACAACAGACAAACAATTAATCTCAAAAATATACAAACAACTCCTGCAGCTCCATTCTAGAAAAATAAACAACCCAATT
>ML664186.1:10362052-10435391 GCA_007570785.1 Antilocapra americana | reverse complement strand
GATGTTGAGCATCTTTTCATGTGTTTGTTAGCCATTTTTATATCTTCCTTGGAGAAATGTCTGTTAAGTTCTTTTTTCTTTTATATAATTTTTTCAACCGGACACTGAAAACACAGCCTGCCTTTTCCTAAGCAAGGCAGACGGTTTTGAACTATAATACAACCGACACAGGTTAAGCTCTGCTAAACTCCATGACATGAGGATTATAAATTAAAGGTCAGCCCGTTCCTTCATACGGTTACTATTTGGAAGAAAAGAAGAAAAAAAAAGCCCTAGAAACGGATGAAATTCGGATGAATTGGAAACTCCTGTCAAGGCTACAGAAGAAATGCCAGTGTTGGAATAAAGTTCTGTTTCCAAGAGCGTATTTAGGCAGGATGGGAGCCCAGTGGTTCTGACCCAGAGCCCACTTCATCAGAATGGGTCCCCCCTTCCTCCTGCAGCCAGAGCTGGTCATCACAGGGCCCCACCCTCAAGCAGCTGCTCCCTCCTGGGAGCAGGCAGGGTCTATTCCACTTGGGGAATTTTGCAAAGCTTCGCTAAGAACTGAGTTTCCATCTCCCTGGGGCAGCTGCACTCAGAGTGACAAAGGACTGACCCCAGGTCAATGACCAAGAATGAGTGCAGCCCTGTCGGTCCCAGGGAACACTAACGAGGGACCTGGTTGTGCTGAAACAAGGGACTCTCTGCCACCCTGGATTAAGCCACTTGACTGACACATTGCATAGACCCAGCCAGGAATACAGTTGCATCTATTTGCATAGGACAAAACTCCAGCAGGTGTGTTATCTCATTTGGGTTTATCTGTAACTCTCGGGTGGATTGAGCAGAGATCATTATTTGTACAGCAATTTTATTTCTTTCTTTGTGCAAGACGGCAGTTACCTAAGGCCACCTTGCCATGCAACGCTATCCGGAAAGGAGAGTAGACCCAGGTGGACCGAAAGGACCAGCTTTGGGCTTCCCTGGAGGCTCAGTGGTAAAGAATCCACCTGCCAATGCAGGAGACACAGGTTCGATCCCTGGTCCAGGATGATTCCACATGCCGTGGAGCAGCTAAGCCCATGGGTCACAACTACTGGGCTTGTGCTCTAGAAGTCAGAAGCTGCAACTACTGAAGCCTGAACACCCTCAAGCCCATGTTCCCCCAAAAGAGAAGCCACTCCAATAAGAAGCCCATGCAGCGCAACTAGAGAGTAACCCTCACTTGCCACAGCCAGAGAAAACCTCGAGCAGCAAAGCCAAAACTAAAATAAATGAATAAATAAAAGTCTTAAAAAAGAAAGGACCAGTACTGACCCTCAGACCATCACAAATACACTCAGACCCCAGAGGGTGGTGAAAAATAGGTGTTTCCTTCACCCATCTGAAGTCTTCTTGGGTCTGACTCATTCACCTCTAAGGAAGCTGTCACCCTGCTTCCCCTTGCTCTTGGATGAGGCTCTGTTTCTCACAATTTAGGATTTTATCCCATGTGCTATGGCATAGAACTTGGTTTGGTTCCTGGAAGCCAAAGCAACCAAAGCTCACTTTCCCGGGATCTTCCAGTGATCCTAGAAATTTAATATATAAACCTACAGATTCCCAGGGTCTGACTTCAGAAACTGATCTATGTGGTCCAGAGTCTCCATAGGTCCAGCACCCCCTCCCCCATCATACCCAGGGAATATTTTCTTAAAGATTTTTTTTTAGCCCCCACTCATCACAACCAGAGGAAGCCCACACATCAACAAAGACACAGTGCAGTCAAAAATGAGTTAATTAATTTTAAAAAGATTACATACATCCCCATATTTCTCTAGACCCAGTAACAATTTTCAGGCATGCAGTAGTCTATATTCAAAGTTAGGGGAAAAAATTTAATTTTAAAATGGCTCAGTTCTTCTACAACATCCTCTGTGCATTGTTGAAAGTAAACTTAATATCTTGGTGGGAAGCAACTGTATTATAGTTACCTGGCTGTCCTTAGAGAGTCTCCAAGGCTGTGGGAGAGGTATTTGCTTGACATCTGCATAGTCAGTGGTCCCTGCAAAGAGGTCCTTCCAGAGAAATACAAGGATTGTCCATCAAGCTGGAAATAATACATAAACACTGATGACCACCTCCAAGTTGACAGTTCCTTCCAGATTTCAAATCAGGTGGTGCTAATGGTAAAGAACCTGCTTGCCAATGCAGGAGACATGAGGGACATGGGTTCGATCCCTGGGCTGGGAAAATCTGCTGGAGGAGGGCATAGCAACCCACTCCAGTATTCTTGCCTGGAGAATCCCATGGACAGAGGTACCTGGGAGCTACAGTCCATGGGGTGGCAAAGAGTCAGGCATGACTGAAGCGACTTAGCTTGCCTGTAATCTTCACCTAGAATCCAGGTACTCTAACCTAGCCTCTGACATGCGGATGAGAACAGGTAGCAAGCAAACTGGGTTGTTTGCATGAGCATCTTTGTAGATGGTTGGTTGTCTGCAGATCTGGTAAAACCTTCTCAGTTGGGAGTGCCACTTCCTCAGTTTGTCTGCACACAGAGGCTTTGGGATTTCTGGTTAATCTCTGAATCTGCAAAAGCAACTAGGCTACTCTGACCACCGCAGGGATCACGAATCATTAGTTTCACTAACATGCACTCCACTTGGGTATTGGACGCCAGCTCATTTTGAAACCCAGAGCGTTACCAGGAGAAGCTTCAAGTCTTTCTTCCCTTGACAAGATATTGGCAGCCACAGCTGGTTAGAGAATACTTTGTATGTTTCCAATAAAAGCAATAGCCACTCCTGAATGGAATCCAGCACCAACAGAGTAGAAGGAAAGACCAAGCCTTTTATTTGGAGTCAGCCAAATCCTAAGATAGTGGGCTCAGCTCGCATCTTTGGAGTCAGGTATGATTTGTAAACAATGCTGTCTTCTTCATCGATGTGTTTCTGGCACAGTTTCTGGATAAACCAATTTAGTGAATGAGGAAGGGAAGGATAAGAGGAGTTAAGGTATGGAGATTCCTTTAACAACTAGGGAAAAAACTACCATATAATCGAGCAATCACACTACTGGGCATATACCCTGAGAAAACCACAATTCTAAAAGACATATGTAGCCCAGTGTTCATCACAGCACTATTTACAATAGCCAGAACATGGAAGCAACCTAAAGGTCTGTCGACAGATGAATGGATGAAGAAGTTGTGGTAGTTGTATACCGTGGAATATTACTCAGTCAGTTCTAGTGAGGTGGATGAACCTAGAGCCTGTTACACAGGGTGAAGTAAGTCAGAAAGAGAAAAACAAATATTGTGTACTAATGCATACATGTGGAATCTAGAAAAATGGTGTTGGTGAACCTATTTGCAGGGCAGGAATAGAGACCCAGACATAGAGAACAGACTTATGAACGCAGCGAGGGAAGGAGAGGCTGGGAGGAATTGAAAGAACAGCATTGAAATATACACATTACTGTATGTAAAACAGATAGCTAATGAGAAGTCGCTGTGTAAAGAGGTGACAGAGAGGTTCAAGAGGGAGGCGACACGTGTACCCACGGCTGATTCATGTTGGGGTACAGCACAAACCATCACTAACACAATATTGTAAAGCAAGTATTCTCCAATTAAAAATAAACTTTAAAAAAAGAGGGGTTAAGGAGACCCAGGTATCTTGGCTGGGGCCAGGGCATGTTGCAAAAGGTCAGATGTCAAACGTCAGCCAGATGCATGACAGCTGTCCTGGCATCCAGCCCAAATGTGTCATCCATCATAGGGAGAACCCAATAAATCCCTTCTCCTTGAGCATTTGTAACATAGCTTCTATCTCCAAATCCATAAATCCCAGAGGCAAACAGGAAGGGCATTTCGCATCTCTCCTCTGCGTACCATTCCTCTCTGCCCCACGCTAACGGGAAGGCCAGCTCACACAGGAGCACCTCACTCTTCACTCCTCACAGCCTGCTCCCACCACTTCGCTGCCATCCTCTCCAACATCAGTAATTAACATTTACACCATTGGAGGGGTTTTACATTTATTCTGTTATTTGACCCTTACCATAAACGAGAAATATAATCATCCCAACTTTACATAGGAATAGCTGGAGACCCTGAAGTCAATTTGCTCCAATTTTCTCTAACGACCAGCAGC
This sequence comes from Antilocapra americana, assembly GCA_007570785.1. Taxonomy (NCBI): domain Eukaryota; kingdom Metazoa; phylum Chordata; class Mammalia; order Artiodactyla; family Antilocapridae; genus Antilocapra; species Antilocapra americana. The sequence goes on along the minus strand of ML664186.1, from coordinate 10,431,273 downwards.
ACAGAAGTGTCTGCTCATCACACCTCAGCCAGCACTACGTCTTGTAGTGTTTTAATTGGCCAATTTGATAGGTAAAATTATGCCTCATTGTCTTCCCAGTTTCCATCTCTTTGACCCTGTTAAAGATGAACAGTTTCTCTATATGCATACAGAGCATTTGTATGTCTCACTTTGGAAATCAGCTTTTCATGCCCTTAGCAGATTTTTCTTTGGAATTTTTAAAGATTTTTTGGCACCATAAAACTGTTCATCTTGACCACATTGCTTGCAAATCTCTACTCCTGCTACCACCCCCAACTGCCACCTGCCTTTTAATTTGACTCAGAGTGCTTTGTTGTACCAAATTCTTAATTTTTTTTACCATGCTATCCATTAGACCCCAGAACTTATTGAGTTCTCAATTTTTTAATTGAATCTATTAGTATTTTTCTTATAATTTATTCTATGAGTTTCTTTTTTAATATATATGTATATATATTAAACCTTTTTTAAATTTGCGGCGATAATACTTCTGCTGTTCATGTTCTGGTTTTTTGTCCACAAGGCATGTAGGATCTTAGCTCCCCAATCAGGGATCAAACCTGCACCCCCTACTTTGGAATGTAAAATCTTAAACACTGGATCACCAGGGAAATCCCTAAGAGTTTCATGCTTGCAGAAATTGCACCTCAAAATGCGATTAATGTTTATCTGCATTTGATTCTAATCTTTTTCAGTTTTTACATTTTTCTTTCCATATCTACCTCTTTAATTCTTTTGGAATATTTTTGGGAGCATAATTTAATTTTGCTTAATTTAATAAGCATAATTTAATAAGCAAGATCTAACTTGCTTCTTTTCTCCTGAACAACAAATTCTCCTAACAGGGGCATTTTGAATTTACTTCTTTCCCATTGCCTTATGATACTTTCTTTGTCATATTTTTATATGAAACATATGCTTGGGTTTTAGTCAGTAGTATCTTTTTTATGGGCTTCCCTGGTGGCTCGATGGTGAAGAATCCTCCTGCAATGCAGAAGGCTCAGATTCTATCCCTGGTTTGGGAAGATCCCCTGGAGAAGAAAATGATTACTCACTCCAGTATTCTGGCCTAAGAATCCCGTGGACAGAGGAGCCTGGTGGGTTAATGTCCATGATGTTGCAAATACTCGAACATGACTGAGCAACTGAGTGTACATGCACATTATTATTATTAATACTATTTACCAAAGACTAGATTGAAATTGTATCTGTTGACACTCCTTTGTGAAGGCAAACTATTAGCATGTTCTTCTTTCCCATTATACTTTTTGGTTGTTTTCTCCAATACATCACTTATCTTTCAAAAAGTATATCAACATTTATAATCGATTTTATTGCCAGTCCTTTTATACCAAAATTGCATTTTCTGTTTTAATTACTTGCATTTTCTGTTTTAATTACTCTCCCAATTGGCTAGAATGTATCTTGAAGTATTGTTTTAAAGAAATAGATTTATTTTTTCTAAGCCATTGCATAACCAAAAATAACCAATTACTTTAACACAAAATATAAAAAGATTTTTTTAAAAAAAACCTTTTTCAACATGTTCTGTGATGACAATCAACATTCACAAAGCAGAGATCTGTCATTGTCCTGTAGTCATTAGGCTGGGAAGTAGGAGGAAATGAATATTTCTCCTGCTCTGTTTATAGACACCAGGCTTCTCCTGTTCTAGACATCAACATATGTGTCACCCATAATTATATAGTTCTCAATTTGGCTCCACAAGGCCTAGCATTAGTGGAATGTTCTTGCAAGTTCTGACAGCATATTTAGTATCAGCTTTGGTTTTCAGGGTTGTATGAATTTCCATGTTTCTATATCTTCTGGTACTTTTTTTACTATGAAGTTATAAAGGATGGTGTCCAATACAACTTCCAAACAGAATTCCATTGATTATGTTCAATCTGTTACTATGTAATTCTTGGCAGTTTAGGTATGAGCACTGGACTCAGACAGACCTGGGTCTGTGTATAAGTTAAGAATTTTTTTCTTGTTTCATGGAATAGAAAATCCAATTTACAATGGACTAAACAATAAAGAGAATCCATAGAGTCACATGACTAAAACATCTACAGAAGGACTTCAGATAAGGCTTGTGCTAGTGAGACCAACAATATCACGAAAGACCCGGTATCTCTCACTCTTTCTTTTCTGACAAACACTGTAATACCATGTACAGGGCACTGTCTCGTGGCAGCAAAATCGCTGTAGCAGTGTCTACCCTCATACTACCTATTCCAGTGAAAGAAAGCAAGAATTTTCTGAAGACTTCTCCAGGAAAGAAAGCAGTATTATCTCCTTTCATCTCAGTGGCTTTTGGAGCATTGAGGTATCCATCCTGAAACTACTCAATGTATCCAGGAAACAGAATGCATTGGTTTAAACCAATCACAGACAGCCCCTAACACTGGAGTCAGTCCCACCCAAAGTGCACAACTGAGAACAAGCAAGATGATAATATATCCAAGGAAAAAGCACAACTCTGTGGGTTGAAAGGGAAATGGGTATGGATGAAACAAATGGTAAGCATCCATTTAATTCCATTTAATGTGAGTGGTCCCTCACCTCCCACTTGATTGTTGACTCTAAGTAACAGAGACCCACTGCATCAATTATCTGTTGCTGCATAACACATTACCCTGAAATTTAGCAGCCCAGGACAATGAACATTGGTTATTTCACAGCTTCTATGGGTCAAAATGAGACGCTCTCATGAGATTGCAGGGAAGGTGTCAGTGGGGGGCTGCATTCATCTCGAGGCTGAAAGATACACTTCCAAGATGGCTCCTTCCCAGGGCCATTGGCTTACCATATGACCCTTGCCACAGAGCTGCTTGAGTGTCCTTCCAGCATGGCGACTGCTTCCCCTAAAGTGAGTGGTCTAAGGGAGAGACGACCAAGCAGAAACCTGTAGCACCTTTAGGACCCATTCTGCAAAGCACACCATTGTTTCCACTTTATTGTATCTGTTAGAAAGACAAATATCTTATAAATGCATGTATGTGGAATCTAGAAAAATGGTATGAATGAACCTACTTGCATATCAGCCCAACTGTTTCATCTTCAAAGTAAATATAATGCCTCCCTCTAGGACTGCTTTAACATTAAGTGAGATGATGCATGTAAAGAGCCTAACTCAGTGACTGATATTCAGTCAATGCTCAAGAAGGAATGCTCTGTTACCAATGGTGGGAGTCCAGCTGCTCGCTGCTCTAAAGCCAACGAAGAAGTTGGTGGAAAATAAAGTTTGCTTTATTTCCCAGGCCAGCAACTTGCAGAGTAGGGGGCGCACTTCTAATCAAAAAGAACAACCCCCCCTCCACTGATGACCAGTGGGCAAGAACTTTTATAGGTGAGTTTCAGGAGTATATGGGCAGAGGGAGGAGTCTGCATGTAGAAACAGCACAGTCAGCTCTGTCATCTTGAAACAGGTCATGCAGGGATCTGATCAGCATCATCTTAATTGTTTTAAGTAAAGTTAATCTTCAGTTCCAGGGTCAATTTGTTCCCATTTCTTTGAGGACAGTTCTTGGAATTTTGTCAACTTATGTCATTGCTACAACCTGGTCATCATGTAGTTAACTTCTTCCACCTGGTGGGAGTTTTAGTTTCTATAAGACAGCTCATAGGATATGGCTCAGAATCTTATCTATAGCCTTAAGGAGGAACTAAAGTTCCTTGACTTTGCCTAATGACTAAACTATTATTATTTAGTCCTGGTGGACTGTTTCCCTTTGTTTCTGCATTCTCTTACTTCTCTGATGAGAGGACTTGGAGCAGGGAGGGAAAGGAGGGGCTGGGAAGGACTGTAGGGCACTGTTCCCTTTCAATACCATGTGTTATCACTATTTCTTGCTCTTGATGCCTTCTATGAAACAGGCTCCTAGAAGGTAGAACGGAGAAGACAATGGCACCCCACTCCAGCACTTTTGCCTGGAAAATCCCATGGACAGAGGAGCCTGGTAGGCTGCAGTCCATGGGGTCACGAAGAGTTGGACACGACTGAGTGACTTCACTTTCACTTTTCACTTTCATGCATTGGAGAAGGAAATGGCAACCCACTCCAGCGTTCTTGCCTGGAGAATTCCAGGGACAGGGAAGCCTGGTGGGCTGCCGTCTCTGGGCTCACACAGAGTCGGACACGACTGAAGCGACTTAGCAGTAACAGCAGCAGCAGCAGCAGAAGGTAAAAATCAAAAATAACCCCCTTCACTCAATAATAGCTTTAAGTCTTTATGATTTTGCCAGAATGGGAGAGGAATGTGTGCCATCAACATAGAGTGTTAATGAGGCTCAGGACAAAATTGAGCAGGCTTCATGGAAATCTCTGAGCATTCTTGGAGGCCAGCAGAAACCCATGGACACGCTCTCTATAATATATTCTGCTGATGCTGTTGGTAATAAAGTAGCAGATGTTGAACAAGGAGCCTGCCCCTGGCAATATCTGCTAATTGATGTGATGTGTGTTTTTATGGAAGCTTGATCAAGGTGTTTTATCTCTGACTATAAGGGAAACCCGAGAATGGGCAGATTCAAAATATTCTTCTAAAAGAACTTTCAGGAAAGTGATTATCAAAAATCATTATCAAAACCTCTACATCAGCCAAGTGACTATTTAATCTTTTTTAAAAAAAAAAAGTTTGCAAAACAAAAGTCATTATTTTTTTTCTTTTTTCTTATCTTTTCTTATTGAAGTATACTTGATTTACAATGTTATGTTAGTTTCAGGTGTACAGCATAGTGATTCAGATATAGATAGATAGATAGACAGATGTAGATATTCTTTTTCAGATTATTTTCCCTTATGTTGTTGTTTAGTAGTTAAGTCATGTCCAACTCTTTTGTGATTCCATGGACGCTAGCCTGCCAGGCTTATTTGTCCATGGGATTTCCCAGGCAAAAATACTAGAGTGGGTTGCCACTTCCTTCTCCAGGGGATCTTCCCAACCCATTACAAAATAATGAGGATAGGTCCCTGTTCTATACAGTAGGTCTCTGTTGGTTATCTATTTGGTATATAGTAGTGTGCATATATTAATCTCAAACTCCTAATTTATCTCTTCTCCCACCAGTGAGTTTCTTTAAAAAGGAGTAGGGGATCCGACTTTCCTGGTGGTCCAATTGTTAGGGCTTTGCCTTCCCATGCAGAAAGTATGGGTTAGATCCCTGGTCAGGAAGCTAAGATCCCACATGCCAGGGCCAAAAAGAAAACATAAAGCAGAAGCAGTATTTAAACAAATTTAATAAAGATTTTAACAGCAACAACAAAAGGAATACGGAGGATACTAGTTTTCCACTTTTGACAAGGGTTTTATTTTCATGACTCAGATGAGATCGCCATAGGTAGACAAGGATCGCACACACTTAGATATGTACACATAAAGACACATTCAAGGACCATTCATGAGTCCACCAAATGGAAACAAGAGAGGCAAAGAGAAAAAAGAAAGCAGACACACACAGAGACATGAGGATATATACAGAGACAAACAAATCAAGAGGGACGTACACAGCTACAGGCACACTTTTCTTACAGACCCATCCACCTGGCCCGTCTTCCCTTCTTGGGAAAGAAGAGCTGATTCAGCACTACTGGGAGCAGCTGAATAATTACCCTTGAAAGATTCCTTGGCCAGAAGACTTAAATATATGACCACCTCCCCGGGCAAGGAGATGTAAAGCCTCACGTCAGGTTCCAACTTGCGAGTCCAGTGAATCTTCAATTTTGGAAATGGGACAGACAAAATCTATCAACCTGGTCCATCCATCAATCTTCTAGGCTCCCTCCAGTCACCCAGACAGTGGGGAAGGATGACAAGTGATGACCGACCTGGCATGTCTTCTTCGTGGCCTCAGCTAACTTCACATAACTCAGACATGGAGTTCTATTCCCCATAACATTATAGCCTCATTTTAGAGATTAGAAAACAGAACCAGAGTCACCCAAGTTAACATCATGTGATTCATAACGTGCGAATCAGCCACCCACGAGGTATGTCTGCAAGGAAACTGCTAATTGGCCACCAGGAGGAGTTAAAGTTTAGGAGCATCCCTGCTGTGAGGTCAAGTTGGGTATTTAAACTTTACAGATTGGAATAAATTATGAATCAAGCCTAATTAGCCTGTTAGGTCAAATCAAGAGACTTCTAGTTTCAATCTGGGTTGAAAACTGAGTCCATGACTCTAAGGGTACCCCTAAGTCCCCAGTTTTAAGAAGGGACCCTGCAGTGTCTTTCTGAGAATACATGTGATTATTAGGCTACTATACAAAACCATGTACAAAACCATGGTCAGTCTGCAGTAGGAGAAGCAGCAAAGGCAGCGATTCTGGGAATGAGTGGAGGTCATCTCATCCTGGTTGAAAGGGTACAAAGGAATTTTAAGTCAGTACTCCTCAGTTGCAGAGAACAGTTATCTGGTCTACCTCATTGTGCAGATAAACACATGAATAAATGATAGTCTTCATACCCATCAAGCTAAGTTTTAAAAAACTTTGGTAAAGGGTCATGATGGGGGACTTTTCCTGGTGGTCCAGTGGTTAGAATCTGCCTTGCAGTGCAGGGGACTTGGGTTCAATGCCTGGTCAGGGGACTGAGATCCCACATGCCTCAGTGCAACCAAGTCTTTGCACCACAACTAGAGAATCCATATTCTGAGATCCTACAGGACTCAATATAGATTCCTCATGCTGCAGCTAAGAATATTGGAGTGGGTTGCCATTTCCTTCTCCAGGGGATCTTCCCAACCCTGGAACTGAGCCCTCATCTCTCACACTGCAGGTAGATTTTTTACTGTTTGAGCCACCAGGGAAGCATTAAGACACAATGCAGCCAAATTAATTAATTTTTTTAGAATAGTCATGATGGAAGGACTTAAATCAAATGGGAATATATTGTATTGTAAATGCTCAGGGGCCTGCCATAGGACCCAAGGGCAGGAATCTAGTGGGGCCACAGGAAGGGGCTGTAAACTGAAAATTCATCAGTTGATAGCTTTTTTCCACCTCATTCTGTACTTTTAATATTCAGAGTCATTCTTTCCCTGCACACCCATATTACACATGATAAACAATAATAATGACATCAACAACAATAGGCATGCCTCAGCTCTTAAGTTTCTACAGACCAGCTTGATATAGTCTGTAGTCTTATTAAGCTAAATTCCAAATTCCCTGGGAGGAGCCTATGATTGGCCCAGCCAGGGTCAGGTGAGCCCTCCTGGTCCAATCAGCTGCAGCCAGAGGGCTCAGATCACGCAGCACCACCACCTTGGCTATTGGGATTTGCCCTGTGGTTCTCTGGATGGAGAAGGGACATTTCCAGAGGAAGAGCAACTTTCACCAACAGGTCATGCGTCTTCTTCATGCATGCCTGCTTAGTCGTGTCCGACTGTTTGTGACCCTATGGATTGAAGCCTCCCCTGTCCATTTGATTTTCCAGGGAAGAATACTGGATCCTCCTCAAGGGGATCTTCCCGACCCAAGGATCTTACCTGAGTCTCCTGCATTGGCAGGCGGATTCTTTACCACCTGTGCCATCTTTATCAATGGGTAAGATCCACCAAAAAGTGTCTGCTACCAAGATAGGGGAAGGGGACAGTGATCAAGCTGATACATAACATTTTTGAGTGTCTCTGTGTATCAGGAGTTGTGCCAAAGAAGTAGCCTATGCATCTAAATTCTTCTTTGTGTAGGAGTTCAAAACACGCCCAGGGAATTCAATGTCTTATATCGTCCCATATCTCTCAGTTCTCCTTTCTAACACTCTGGCCCTCCAACACCCCCTCCAAAATTAAAAATATTTTATTTACTCTCCCACTTACAAAGCAAAACTCCCATACTCATAAATGGAGACAAACAATGGTCTAAAAGGGATGTTACTTATGTTAGCAGCAGCTGGTTGAGAATTTTCAATTATATTTACTTGACCTGAATTCATCTGCCTCTACTTTCCACCCATTTAGTTCAGTCCTATGGAAAATAAGTTGAATCTTCCCTGAACAAATTATCCATTCGGATTTGAATTTTCTTCCTACAAATGGAAGTGTTTGTCATTCACTCTTGTTCAACTCTTTGAAATCCCATGGGCTATAGCCTACCAGGCTCCTCTGTCCATGGGATTTCCCAGGCAAGAATACTAGACCCTTCTCCAGGGGATCTTTCCAACCCAGGGATTGAACCCGAGGCTCCTGCATTGCCGGCAGATTCTTCACCATCTGAGCCACCAGCGAAGCCCAGGGCTACAATAATAAAGTACCCTAAACTGGATGGCTTAAACAACAGAAGTGTATTATCTCATAGTTCTGGAGACAAGCAGCCTGACAGCCAAGTGTCAGCAGAGCTGGTCTCTTGAGATCTCTATCCTCTGCTTAGAGTTGGATGTCGTCTGCCTTCATCCTCATGGCACCTTTCATCTATATGCGTCTATGTGCAAATTTCTCCAATAATTACACTGTATTTGATGACAGCCCATCTATATTACCTCATTTTATTTATTTTTTCACATTTAAAAAATTAATTTTTATTGGAGTATAGTTGCTTTACAGTTCAGTTCAGTCACTCAGTCATGTCCGACTCTTTGCAGTCCCATGGACTGCACACACCAGGCCTCCCTGTCCACCACCAATTCCCGGAGTCTACCCAAACCCATGTCCATTGAGTCAGTGATGCCATCCAACCATCTCATCCTCTGTCGTCCCCTTCTCCTCCCACCTTCAATCTTTCCCAGCATCACAGTCTTTTCAAATGAGTCAACTCTTTGCATGAGGTGGCCAAAGTATTGGAGTTTCAGCTTCAACATCAGTCCTTCCAATGAACACCCAGGACTGATCTCCTTTAGGATGGACTGGTTGGATCTCCTTGTAGTTCAAAGGACTCTCAAGAGTCTTCTCCAACACCACAGTTGGAAAACATCAATTCTTCAGCACTCAGCTTTCTTAATAGTCCAACTCTCACAGCCATACATGGCACTGGAAAAACCTTGACTAGACAGACCTTTGTTGGCAAAGTAATGTCTCTGCTTTTTAATATGCCATCTAGGTTGGTCATAACTTCCCTTCCAAGGAGTAAGCATCTTTTAATTTCATGGCTTTACAAGGTTGCATTAGTTTCTGTGGTATAGCAAAATGAATCAGCTACACATATACACACATATCCCCTCTGTTTTAGGATTTCCTTCCCATTTAAGGCACCACAGAGCATCGAGCAGAGTTCCCTGTGCTCTACAGTAAGTCCTCATTAGTTATCTATTTTATACATAGTATCAGTAGTGTGTACGTGTCAATCCCAGTCTCTCGATTTGTCCCACTCCCTTCTGACCTTAGTATCCATACATTTGTTCTCTACATCTGTGTCTCTATTCTGCTTTGCAAATAAGTTCATCTGTATCATTTTTCCAGATTCCACATATAAGTGATATTTTACAATGTTTGTTTTTCTCCTTCTGACTTACTTCACTCTGTATGACAATCTCTAGGTTCAACCACATATGTGACCTCATTTTATAAGGATCCTATCACTCTGAAGTACTAGAGTTCAAAACTACAGCATACAAGTTTGAGGGACTTCCCTGGTGGAGTGGTGGAAAAGAATCTGCCTGCCATGCAGGAGACAACAGAAGACACGAGTTCAATCCTTAGGTTGGGAAGATCCCTTGGAAGAGGAAATGGCAACCCACTCCAGTATTCTTGCCTGGGAAATCCCATGGACAGAAGCTTGGCGGGCTACAGTCCATGGGGTTGCAAAGAGTCAGACACCACGGAGTGACTAAAGAACAACAACAAATATGAATTTGAAGGGATACCATTCAGCCCATCTCCAAGTCTTTGAAGACAGCTCCTCTTCTGCCCCCAAGCCTGTGATCTCACCACAGAGCCTTTCCTCATACTAAGACTCTGATTTTGGGGGTATACAATCTTACAGTATAGGGTGAAGGGATACAAGACTTCTCCTGTGGGAAGAGATATGTATTAAGCCAATGCCTTATCAGAAAAGAACTGGCTGCTATCTCAGATTAAAAAAAAAAAAACTCTAGAAAATGAAACTCCATGGACGCGTGGGTTAGAAGAAAGAAAGTCATAGAAACAAAATGAGAAAGAAAGATGAGACTTTGGGATACATTCCACCTCCTTGAAGCTGTAGCTTTAAAAGGAGCTGGTGTGACGTAGTTTTGACTTCTTCCATGACAACTTTGAAGACCTAAAGCGATGACTTAGAAGGATAATGGTGTCCTTTCATCTGGTGTTGAAGACCTCAGCATCAGGACTTCCCTGGTGGTCCAGTGGTTAAGAATCCACCTTCCAAAGCAGGGGACATGGGTTTGATCCTTGACTGAGGAACTAAGACCTGACATGTCACAAAGCAACTAAGGCTGAGCAATGCAACGAAGCTCCCGCATGCTGCAACTAAGACCTGACACAGCCAAAACTTAATTAATTAAATATATCAAAAATAAGTGATAGATCTAGAAATGCTATTTTAAAAAGACCTCAGCATCTTCACAACACTTCTTTTCAACAAAAGCAAGCTGCATCTGACCATGGCCTTTGTCCCTTTCCAAGGAAACTGGAGAAGAAATAAAACTCTCACTGTTTGCACATGACATGATACCATACATAGTTCAATAATCCAGCCATGTCTGACTCTGCAACCCCATGGACTGCAGCACACCAGGCCTCCCTGTCCCTCACCACCTCCTGAAGTTTGCCCAAGTTCATGTCCATTGAATCAGTGATGACATCCAGTCATCTCATCCTCTGATGCCCTCTTCTCCTTCCGTCCTCACTCTTTCCCAGCATCAGGGACTTTTCCAATGAGTCTGCTATTTGCATCAGGTGACCAAAATACTACAGCTTCAGCTTCAGCATCAGTATAGCATACTATACATAGAAAAACTCTAAAGATGCCACCAGAAAATTTAAAATCTTGACATAGCCATGTCAAGATGCACCATGTTCCTTCTCAATGGGGTATTAAGAGTTTTGTCTATTTTCCTTGGGATTCAGGAAGGTGGTTGAGTTCCCATTTTAAGCCTCACTCTTCCTGGAAACTTCCACAGGCACAATTTCAGAGAAAGGGGTGAGTAGTTGGTGATGAGCAAATTTAGTACCTGCTGCCAATGTACTCAGTAGTTAAACAGATTAAATTAATTCTCCTCAGAGCAGCAGTTTTCAACCCTGGCTGCACATTGTATTCACCCTGGGAGCTTTAAAAAAAAAAAATACTGATGACTGAGTCCCACCCTTAGATTCTGGTTTAATTGGTCTGGGGTGCAGCCTAGCTATCAGGATATTGAAAAACTCTCTGGGTGGTAGAAATTGCAAGCAAGCTGAGAACAGCTGCCTTAGCACCAAGGTTCTCAACATGTGGTCCCCAGACCAGCAGCAGCAATCCGACCTGGGTGCTTATTTGAAATGTACATTCGCCATACATCCCAGACCTTGTAACTCAAAATCTCTGGAAGTGGGGCCAGCCATCTGCAGTTTCACATACCCTTTGGGTGATGATGGTGGTCCTCAATGTTGGACCAACCCCTGCTTGTTCATAGATATTGGTCAAGTCCTGCTCAGCTCAGATTTTGCTTAGTTCTGGCTGGTGGTCCTTGGTGTTGGGCCAAACTTTGCTTGTTCATAGATATTGGTCAGGTCTTGTTCAGCATCTTCTTACCTAGTCTGCTCACAACTGAATTTCCTTTGTTTCATTTCTATATTCAGTCTCACCTTCGTCTCCAGATCTAGTTCTTACCTGAGGTAGGAAGGATGTCAGGCATCAAAGCTCAGTGCTCTGAACATAAGGTTCAGCTTCCTGGCACATATACTCTGATCTCTTGGTACCCATCTCTGAGGCGTGGACCTGGCTTCATAGACTCAGTTCTTTTTTTTCTTCCATGAATCTAAATTCACTTCATTTCAAAGTCTGTCCTCTATTTTCAGATTATGCCTTCTCCAATTTTGGCATTAAATATGTTCTCTTTTTTTTTTTTTTACAGTAGGTCCTTGTTGATTATCCATTTTAAATATAGCAGTGTGTACATGTCTGTCCCAAACTCCTTGACTATCCCTTCCCCACATCCTTCATCCTGGCAAACAGAAGTTAGTTCTCTATGACAGACTTGGTTCTGAGAACTAGTTCAGACAACCAAGCTGCTGTCATTCTTCAGGATCAGAACTTATTTTAATCATCTGCCTCATATCCCCTAATCACTCTAATACTGGGGACCCTAAGAGTATATACTGATGCCATCGTCCCCAAAATCCAATGCCTTCCTCTGAATTCCCTCTGAAATAACTGCTTCTGCCTCTCTAACTGCCTTCATTCCATAACGGATATAATGAATTATGTAAGTGTAAGTTTATTGTCTTTTATATTGGCATCTTCTTTTTGGCCTCTCCACACAGCTTTTGGGATCTTATTTCCCCAACCAGGGATCAAACCTGGGGCTCCCCGCAGTAAAAGTGCTGAACCCTGACCACTGGATCACCAAAGAATTCCCTATTGTCTGACGGGTGAAAGTAACACCTACTCACCGCAGAAAACTTAGAGAAATCAAAAGGACAAAGAAGGAAACAAAAATCGTCTTCCATTCCCCCTTTCTATAGCAACCATGGTCAATGTTTTGGTATATTTACTTCTTTTTTCCTTCTTGCATGTTATATACGAACGATCTACTTTGCTCCAACAATTATATGAGGTAGGTTACAAAGGGTCATAAATTACAAGGCATAATGATTTTGAAATACCCCATTGAGTTATTGGTCTCAATGCTCCACTCCTCGGTAGTGAATTATATATACAAAACCATCCTCAACAGAATGGGTGGAATATATATGCCCCACAGACATTCCTTGGCTTTGGAACTGGCCATGTAACTTGCTTTGGCTAACAGCACGTTGGCAAACATGGTATAAAAAAAAGATGCAAAATCTGCTTATTTTGTTGACTTGCCCTTTCATTCTCCAGTGATCCACCACTTTCCCTTCAACCAGGGTCCCAAAAGGGCAAAAATAGAGCTGACTCCTTCCTGCCCCAAAGCAAACCAACAGATACTTGAGCAATAAACAATTCCTTACTTGTGTGCTATTGAGTTGAGTTTGGGGTAGTCTTTTACGTCATTTTATTGTGGCTTCAGTTGATTGATACATACCCTGTGTCACTTATTCTTAAAACCACTTATTTTCACATGATGACATCATTGAAGTCAGGTTATGTCTTATAAACAATGACATGCCATAATTTTTTTGGCACAGTTTTTTTCTGTATATTCTTAGTGGTGTGTAAAGGAATGATATTTATTATTTGATAGCATCCCAGATTTTATGAAAACTAATAGGTGAAAAATCAGTTGTAAATCAATGTATATAGTGCTTGGTCATCAAAATTCATTCATACACATATATTCTTCATATATACTTTATGTACTTTTTTATCAGAGTATGTTGGTTTACAATGCTGTTAGTTTCTGCTGTACAGAGAAGTGAATCAGCTATACGTACACATATATCCTCTCTCTTTTTTTGGATTCCCTTCCTGTTTGTGTCCCCACAGAGCACTGAATAGAGTTCCCTGTGCTGTACAGTAAGTTCTCGTTAGTTATCTATTTTATACATAGCATCATTATTGTATATGTGTCGATCCCAACCTCCCAATTCATCCCCCACTCTCATGTGTGTTTTAGAGGTATATATTTTATGTGTCTATGTGTGTCTATGAGTATGTGTGTGTATATAGTCATATACGTCATTTAAAAAGTAAATTTTGATTGTTCTAGAGGACATAAATATTTATTTTAGGAAAATAATTTCTATTTAGTGTGGGAGTACAAGTGGACAGTAGGCCTCCCCAATGGCTCAGCAGGAAAAGAATCGCCTACAAAGAAGGAGACACAAAAGATGCATGTTCCCTTCCTGGGTCTGGAAGATCCCCTGGAGGAGGGCATTGAAACCCACTCCAGTATTCTTGGCTGGAGAATCCCATGGACAGAGGAGCCTGGGCGGGCTACAGTCCAAAATGTCACAAAGACACAACTGAGCAACTAAGCATGTACAAGTGAACAGTAATTTTTGAATCTGAAGTTCAAGACTCTTCATATATGTCTAGATGGAATGAAATGATGGGAGAATTAAACCTTTGAATATACTAATAGGATTATTTAACTGAATGCTAGTTGACCAAGATGGCAGTCACGATGGTGGAAAGCTAGAACTTAAGAGTGTGACAGTGAGAAATTCCCGGTGGTACAGAATTGTCAATGAACTCCAAGAAGAGTGATGCTTAACATTTTTTGTAAGTATCCCCAGCTTGTCCCAGCCTCTTTTCACATCATAGCCATTTTGAGAAGATACATGGAAAGGGGCCAATGTACCCTTTGGGATGATAGATCCCTGGAGGCAGAGTGGGAAAAAACAGTGAATTCACTACAATAAGGCACTGGACCACCCCCAGATTAAGAAACAGAGACACTAACTATGTTAATTGCAAAGACAAGAGTGTTGGCAAAAATTCTGACAATATGAAAAGTCTAAGATAACACATGCAGAGACGCTCCCTGGTGGCCCAGCTGTAAAGAATCCGCCTGCCAATGCAGAAGACCAGGGTTCAATCCCTAGGCCAGGAAGATCCGCTGGAGGAGGAAATGGCAACCTACTCCGGTATTCTTGCTGGGAAATCCCATGGACAGAGAAGCCTGGAGAGGTAGAGTCCATGGGGTCACAAGGAGTTGAGCACAACTTAGCAATTAAACAAACAACGACAAAGGAAAGGCTCCAAAACCTTGCCAACAGTTATCACTATGTAAAGGGATTGTGGGTCTTTATATATATGTATATGTATATATATATATACTTTTCTATGCTTTCCAAGTTTCCATGATATAGACGTATTGACTTCATAAACATAAAAGCAAAATATGTTTCTATTAAGTATATGAGAGTGAAGGAAATGGTGGGACCGTAACATGGGGGGAAAAAACTGTGACTGAGACAATGTTCTGCTTGTGTACTTTGCCCATATTTCACAGATAAAAAGTATTTCCCCCATTTGATCACAAATTCTTCAGAGTATCATTAGTGATGGCTCTATAACAGCCTATAAATGAAAGAATCATAACTGATTTAATCCTCTATCATTATATAATTGAGAAATAATTGAGTTATTTCCATTTTTCATCCAATGAGTGGTAACTGTGCTGAACATTTTTATATATATGTAAATCTCATCCATCCCCATCAACATTTTTACATGCCTGGTCCTATGATTATCTAAATGTCTTGCCATTTACTCTTCTCACTTTCTGGAACATTCTGTAACCAGTTGCTAAATATCCTCAGGGCTTTTTGCCTACCCACCTGCTTCCCATCACTGATGCTACATAATACCGTGTTCTGATTTCTGAGCTGGAACCCCTTCTAGCCCCAGCCCAGCCTCTAGAAGGCGCAGCCCTCTAGGGCTTCAACTAGAAACAGCATTGTCAGCGCATGCTCATTTCTCTTTAAGCGGGGCCTCATAAAAACTCTTCTAGCAGCTGTGAACGTTCATCACTGGAGCAATAAATGATGCTGCTGCGATTCATCAAATGTGCAGAGTAATCGAGTCAGTTGGGTGAACTCCCAAGATCTTTTATTTTTGGTATATATATTTTTTAATTTGGCTGCCCTGAGTCTTAGCTGTGGCTTCTGGAATCTTTGATCTTTGTTACGGCTCACAGGCTGTTTTGTTGCAGTGTGTGAATTCTTAGTTGCAGCCTGTGGGATCTAGTTCCCTGACCAGGGACAGAACCCAGGCCCTCTGCATTGGGAATGCAGAGTCTTAGCCACTAGACCATCAGGGAAGTCCCCCCCAAGTTCTTAACGATTCTTCAGAAGTCAGCCCCAATACCTCCCTCTGTCTCTCTGTTTTAAGATACATATGAATCAGCAACATTGCTAGTAGGTCACATGGGAGATGGACAAGTTTCACTGATTTCCATTTACTTGATGGGCCTTAACACCCTAATTCTAGGGTTTTGTTTTGTTTATGTGAACTATTTTCATTGCATTTTGTTACAATATTGCTTCTGCTTTAGCTTTTAGTTTTTGGGCCAGGAAGCATGTGGAATCTTAGCTCCCTAACCAGGTATGGAACCCCACATTGAAAAGCAAAGTCTAAACCACTGGACTGCCAGCGAAGTTCCTAGTTCTGGTTTTATGGAAATCCACATACACACACACACACAAACAGAAATTAAACCTTGTTCTGATAACATTACATCAGAAAATGCTCTCCCTGTGGATCCTTAGCTCTGTCTTGGCACAGAAGGGAGGGGAGGTGGATTTCCAAGGCCTTGGTTGGGCATGTAGTTTGGGAGAGGATGGGAGCTTACTAAAGGCTGGACTCTGCTCTGACATCCAGTCCTCTCAAGTGAGTTTCCAAAGCTTAATCAGACTCCTCCAAGTCCAGTGTCATGGGCATTATTGTTTGGCCTCTCTGGAATCCGTTTGTTGACAGCATCCAAACCTCTACCTTCTTGGAAATTACTTCTCCTCTTCTTGAGTTCACATGGTTCAGAGAGCTAAAGCCATGATCTCTCTGGCTCCAGCACAGTCAGCAGATCCAAACTCAGCCAATGAGATAACAGCATTCCCTTCTGCACAATGATTGGTTCAAAAGCAGACACATGACTCCAACAACAATGCAAGAAAGCCAAAACAAGAAATGGGAGCAAATAAGACTGCTTACTATAGTATCTGAGCACCTAGATTCAGGATACTTAGACTTAAAAAATGACATACATCAATATACTCTTTTTCACTTTATTTTTTTTTCTTTGTAGGCCATTATTTATTTAAAATCAACATATCCGATGAACATAACCAGCACATATATTTACTTGTTTATTTATTTAATAACCCTATCAACTAACTAATATAAACAGTTATAGGAGAGCTCCACCCACTGGTGTGTCACTAATGAGCCCAATGCAGGAAATCTCAAGATGTGACTCTATGAACAGGCTTACAAAGAAATTCCAGCGACGTACTCAGAGAGGTTTAATGAGAAAAGCATTAGGCTGAGGATCAGGAAGCAGATATGTGTCCAAGTTTCTAACAATATGACTTTGGATAAGTTACTCAGCATTTGTGAACCTCAGTTCTCTTGATTATAAAATAGGGCCAACAAAGTTCATAGCAGCACTGATTACAATAGCTAGGACATGGAAGCAACCTAGATGTTCATCGATAGATGAATGGATAAAGATGTTATGGTACATATATATACAATGGAATATTATTAATGCATAAAAAGGAATAAAACTGAGTCAGTTGTAGTGAGATGGATGAACCTAGAGCCTGTTATGCAGAGTGAAGTAAGTCAGAAAGAGAAAAACAAATATCATATATTAACACATATGGGATCTAGAAAATGGTACTGATGAACATTTTTGCTGGGCAGGAATGGAGACATAGATGTAGAGAACAAACTTATGGACACAGTGGGGGAAGGAGAGGGTGGGACAAATTGAGAAGTAGCATCGACATCCACACACTACCATTTGCAAAATAGACAGCTATCAGGAAGCAGCTATATAGCACAAGGAGCTCAACTTGGTGCCCTGTGATGACCTAGAGGGATGGGATGCAGGGCAGGAGGGAGGCTCGAGAGAGAGGGTATATATGTGTACTGACATAACTTATTGAATAAACAGCAATGAAAATAGATGATTTGCATTGTTGTACAGCAGAAAGCAACACAATATTGTTAAGCAATTATCCTCCAATTAAAAATAAATTTAAAAATAAAACAAAATAGGATTAAAAAAATCATTAGGTCATTGTAAGGACTAAACAAAGTGACTTTGAAGCACTATCGCAGTGACTTGCATTCAGGGCACTGAGTATGTAATTTCTCAGTATAACACTAGAAAACCAGCCAGCCCTTCTAAGCTTCCATTTTCTCCTCTCTAAAATGAGGACTTTTTTACTCTTTCAGTGGTTTTCAGTGCTAGTTGCAAACTAAAACCACCAGGGGAGTTTTAAAATATACAGATGCCCAGGCTCTATGCCCAGAGATACTGATTTAATTGGTCTGAGTGGGGGCTCTTTGCACTGACAGCTTTTAAATGCTCCCAGGTGATTTTGATTTAAAAACAAGAGTTGAGAACCACTGCAAGAGATGAGTATCACTTTACAAGCTAGCAGTCTAAGCCTCTTATTAAGAAAAGAACAATTTAAGTAATCATTAAAGCTATAAATTTTCCTGCAGAAATATCCCAAGGTGATGCCTTTGAAAGTGGGCAATTAACCCTTCAGCAGAAAATGTTTAAAAATTTAAATTCAAACTCAGCAAAGTCAGTCTGTTTAAGGAGAAAATTAATTAAAAGAGGAAAATTTTTATCACTCTAAGATTGTTCAGCAAACTCTTTTATTGCCTCTGTCATGCTGTTGGAAGGACTCTCATCCCTAAGTAAAAAAAGAAAAATGTCAGGCAAAAGAGATATCAATTTTATTTTGTGAAAATACTTGGAACTAATGAGTGTGTGTGTTTTTCATAGCTCCCTTAGGGAATGCTGTACAGTAAATATAACTGGAAGTAGGAGGTGGAGTGTTTATTCATCATGTATGTATTTTTAAAATGCAATTATGAAAAGAACAAATCAACATGGAACATGATATGGCTGCTAAGAATTCAGCATATTCGCTAAAGTGTTTTAGAGACCTCTCCAATGCCTGAGACTCATAAAATTATCACCTTGTTATCTTACTCAGTCCTTGCAATTGGCAACAGACTCCCAGACTAAGAGGACAGACTCATGATTGAGGGAGATGGGCAGGGAGTTTGGGATGGACATGTATACACTGCTATATTTTGAATGGATAACCAATCAACAAGGACCTACCATAAAGCAAAAAACAAAACCCCAGAACAGAATGGAATATATCCTCACCTCAAAACAAAATTCTTGTAGGAAAAATAGGTTATATTCCCTTAAAATATGAACAACAACAAAAAAAGATCATGGAGAACTCACACACACTGGAAGGAATCTTCCAAAATGGTGGAATGAGAACTGAAATATGACATAGGATACAGAGATGTGATCCCAATCTGTAAAACAAATTAATTGTGTGGCCTTGGGAAATTATTTAACCTATAGAGGACATCTGCTTCCAGACAAGATGAAGTAAAAGGGACCTGATGTACATTCTCACCCAAAAAGCAACACAATGACAACAACAAATACATAACAATTTTCAGGACATCATGCTATGAAGGATGATGATCCCCAAAAGATGAGACAAATGAGTGAGCCATAAGACTTCCCAAGAATACTGCCTAAGGGATGCTCCAGGCCACAACACAGGAAGACAGAATCCAGAAGTAGCCCAGCAGACTTCCTGAGTTGAGGAGCTAAGTTCCACGGTGACTAAAGCAGCTAGGACTTGCAGGACAGAGTTTGGAAGAATAGAGGTCTGCACAGAGACAGAACCCTGAAGATCTGCAAAAGGTCTTCCTTGAGCATTCAGCAGGGTGCTGATGGTACGTATGTATGAGGAAACTTAAAAGGACAAAGAAAGAACCATTTGATGGGTTAAAAGGAACTGTAGTAGGTGTTCACAAGGGCTTAGAATAATGCGTTCCTACAAACCAGACTGAAAACCTCATAATTCAGACTATTCAGAAGGATCTTGTCCCAGGAGTGGGGAATATTTGTGTTGTATAGTCTGTCACTCAGTCGTGTCTGAATCTTTGTGACCCCATGGACTGTAGTCTGCCAGGCTCCTCTGTCCATGGGATTCTCCAGGCAAGAACACTGGAGTGGGTAACCATTCCCTTCTCCAGGAGATCTTCCAAGGATCAAACCTGGGTCTCCTGCATTGCAGACAGATTCTTAACCATCTGAGCCACCAATTACCCATGGACTAAGCACTTCTCTGGTCTCACCTAACAACTCTTTAAGAAAGACCCAAAAGAATCTAATTGTTTTCAACAACTACTACAATGCAGATAAAAGCTCAAGAATATTTATAGTACTACAAAAATATCCAACAGCCAACAATGTTTGGCATCCTATCAAAGATTACTGGGCCTGCAAAGAACAGAAATAATATAGCCCATGAGGAAAAATTTTTTTCTTAAAATTTTTCTTTGTTCTATAAATATTTTAATCATAGTACAGTTATGAAGTAACATTCAATCCACTGAATATATTCAAGGTATTGATAAAAATATCACACATATTTATTCACTACCTTAATATAATTGGATTTCCCTGGTGGCTCAGAAGGTAAAGAATCAGCCTGCAATGCAAGAGACCCAGGATCTGTCCCCTGGTCAGGAAGATCCCCCAGAGAAGGGAATGGCTACCCACTTCAGTATTCTTGCCTGGAGAATCTCATGGACAGAGGAGTCTGGCAGGCTACAGTCTATGGAATCGCAAGCAATTGGACACGACTGAGCGAGCGACAACCCCTGTAATAGCCAACTAAATTAACAAAACAGTCAAGCAAATCAATCAACAAGGGAGATAAAATTAAATCATAAAATTAAATTATCTAAAAGAAGCAAGAAAAAGAGAAAAGGAAACTAAAGAACAGATATAACAAAGAGGAAACAGTAACACAATGAAGTAAACTTAATTGTATCCAAAGTCACGTTAAACTTAGATGGGCTGAACATCATCAATTAAAAGGCAGAGATTATCACATTTGTCCACTGAAAAGATATACAACTTGAGAGTTGTGAGTTGAGTTTTATTTGGGGCAAAATGAGGACCGCAGCCCAGGAGGCAGCATCTCAGACAGCTCTGAGAGACTGCTCCAAAGCGGCAGTTGGGAGAAGGTCAATAGATAAGGTTTAGGTGAAGGGGGAGTTCGATGTCATAAAGTACGCATTTTACAAAAGGTTTTTTGTTATTCATGAGGATCCAATGTCACCATGAAAGGATTTAGTGCTTCTCTAGATGTGAGGAGATGCAAGGATTGAGATCATGAAATCTGTTCCTTAAAACATCCAACTGTTAAAGCCCATCTAAGAATGGACATGAGTTTGAGCAAACTCTGGGAGCTGATAATGGACAGGGAAGCCTGGCATGCTGAAGTCCATGGGGTCACAAAGAGTTGGACATGACTGAGCAACTGAACTGAACTGATCTAAACAGCTGTCCCAGCAAATTCCCTGGAGCACAGAGTGCCTCACTCCACCCTGAACTCCCTCAGAGGTTGTTGAAAGTCAAGAGCTATAGAAGCATGGGGTTCAGTCTCCACAGAGGCAGATGGAAAATGCCTTTGTTGTTCAGTCATTGGCAATGATCTTGCCAATTTGTAGTTGTTACATGAATTTAAAAAAAAAAAAGCAAGGTACAATTATATTCCACTTACCAAAAATTAAATAAATAAAAAGCACTTCAAATGTAAAGACAAAAATAGGTTTAATGAAATGAAAGAAAAAAAATGAATGAAAAAAAAGATACACCAGGATAATATTACAGCAAAGAAAGCTGGAGCTATATTAAAGGTTATATCAATATCAGACAAAGTAGATATTAAAACAAAAAAAAATCACTGGAGAAAAATGAAGTCATTTTATAATAATTTGTTGTTGTTGCAAAGAGTGGTGTCCGACTCTTTGCAACCCCATGGACTGTAGCCTGCCAAGATCCTCTGTTCTTGGGATTTCCCAGGTGACAATACTGGATTGGGTTGCCATTTCCTCCTCTGAGGGATCTTCCAAACCCAGGGATCAAACCTGAGTCTCCTAGATTGGCAGGCATATTCTTTACCACTGAGTCACTGTTTTGCCAAAAGTTTTCACTTTCATCTCAGGTACAAAGGATTTGTTAACAAAACAAGCCACTTGTTATATGCAAATAAATAATACAAATATTTATTGGAGAATTAGCTAGCGTACTTTCAATATACCAACATTAAAAGAAAAGAAAAATAGAGCAGAGACTACATCACCAAATTGGGTTTTGACCAACATCCAGACTTAAATAGTGCTGCTAAGTCCTGTGTCACAGCACATCTGGAGTCCCAGTTGGTACTATGTGTGTCTGCTCCATGGGTGAGACTTCAAAGATTGCAGTTCGGGATTCCGTTTAAAATCCCAGGGGGGTCCCAAACTGATATCACCATCAATCTGTAACCAGGGTGCAGCTCTGGCTTCCTGTTATGCTGTTTTGTTGTGTAAAACTTGGACTGTAGTTAAGCCTGGGGCTTGGCAGGCCAGGGCCCCGGCTCAACAATCTCAAGATTATTTTATCTAAGGGGCTGAAAGTCTTGCAGGCATTCCCTCACAGTCAGGGCAGTGTCCAGGCAGGTTAGAAGCAAGGTCAGAGGCCGGCTCTGCTTTTTTGCTTCTGAAACCTGAACAAGACTACTTTTATTTTATTTCCCTAACAGTCACCTGGGAAGCCCTTCATAATGATACAGGCATCAGATAATCTAGAAGACGTGACAATCCTGAATGTGTATGTACCTGATAGCAGAATTTCACAATGCATTGAGTGAAATGTGATAGAACTTCAAGGAGAAATGGACAAAGCCACAGCTACATCTGGAGACTTAAATACACGCTTTTCAGTAATTGAGGGAACCAGTCTCCCCCAAATGTTCTGCCTGGAAGTGAAGAGCCCACACAAGTTAACCAGCTGGTAAAAGGGATCATGTGCTCTTGCAGTGATCTCTCCAACCTTCTGCTTCTAAACACCCCATCTTGCTTGAGGCAGTGTTGCCAACGTGCAGGTAAATACATCCTATAAAAACCTCTCCTCTCTTCTTACTCCCAGGACCTGCTTCCAGAACAGAAATTAAAGGGAGAAGCTCTAAGCTATCATTGGGTTTAAAAAAAGAACAAGAAAAATAAGGCTCAAAATAGCAACAGTGATGTGTCCACATGCACAGATATTGATGACCATTAAGTGAAAAAAGTATCTACAAAGACATATCAAATGCCTAATGCTGCTACCACTGAGAATGGAATCAGAATATGTTACAGCAAGCCTGTATTCCCGCTGCTGTTGTTGTTATTCAATCTCTCAGTCGTCTCTGACTCTTTGCAACCCATGGACTGAAGCATGCCTGGCTTCCCTGTCCTTTATTATCTCCCAGAGTTTGCTCAAACTCATGTCCATTGAGTCGGTAATGCCATCCAACCATCTCATCCTCTGTCATCCCCTTCTCCTCCTACCCTCAGTCTCTCCCAGCATCAGGGCCTTTTCCAATGAGTTGGCTCTTTGCATCAGGTGGCCAAAGTATTGGAGCTTCAGCATCAGTGCTTCCAATGAATATTCAGAGTATTATAGCTCCCAATTACTAAAGCTTTCCTCGCTGCCAAGCAGAGTGTTAAATGCTTAACTCATATCACTTTAGCTCATCTTCACATACCAATCACATCATAAGATAGATATTTACCAATGAAGAGAGTAAGGCTAGGAGGTAAAATGACTTCTGAGCATCTCATGGCAGAGAGCAGCTCAGACCTTAGGAATGCATGATTCTGAAGGTTTGTGTTCATAATCAACACACAGCACCCTCCAATTCCAAGAGTGAATGAAACTCACAGGGTGCCTATAACATGATAGGATGGGTGTATTGAATCCTTCCAACAATCCAATGAGATTGGTACTAACCTGTTTAGTCACTAAGCTGTGTCCAACTCCCTGCGGCCCCATGGACTATAGCCTGCCAGATTCTTCTGTCCATGGGATTTCCCAGGCAAGATTACTGGCATGGGTTGCCATTGCCATTTCCTTCTCTAGGAGGATCTTCCCCACCCAGGGGTCGAACCCACAGGTCCTGCATTGCAGGCAGATTCTTTACTACTGAGTCACCAGGAAAGCCATCCCCCTTTAATGATGAGGAAACTAAAGGGTAGTGAGGTTAATCAATTTGCTGGTAAGTGACGCATCCCAGATACAAACCCTGGCTGCCTGGATTGACAACAATCTCACCACATCTAAAGTTAGAGGTATGCCTCATTTTTGTGCAATCACTGGCCTGGAGATATAAAATGTATGAACTTGTCTTCTTCCATTAAGGAAATCAACATTGAGAAGAACTCTTACGCTAACAAGATAAGTCAAAATCAGAATACAGCATGACATGCCCTGTGTATTAGCTGTATCTAGGGGCTTCCCTGGTGGGTCAGGTGGTAAAGTATCTGCCTGCAATGCACAAGACCTGGGTTCGATCCCTGGGTCAGAAAGATCCACTGGAGAAGGAAATGGCAATGCATTCCAGTATTCTTGCCTGGAAAATCCTATGGATGGAGGAGCCTGGTAGGCTATAGTCCATGGGGTCGCAAAGAGTCAGATATGACTGAGTGACTTATTTTTACACAGTGAAGTCACTCAGTCATATCTGTCTCTTTGCGACCCCATGGACTATAACCTACCAGGCTCCTCCATCCATATCCAGAGTGAAGTAAGCCAGAAAGAAAAACAACAATACAGTATACTAACGCATATATATGGAATTTAGAAAGACGGTAACAAGAACCCAGCATGCGAGACAGCAAAAGGAACGCAGATGTATAGAACAGACTCATGGACTCTGTGGATGAGGGCAAGGGTGGGATGATATGGGAGAATGACATTGAAACATGTTAATTATCATATGTGTAATCAATCGCCAGCCCAGGATTGATGCTCGGGGCTGGTGCATTGAGATTTCCCGGGGGGGAGCGGGGAGGGAGGGAAGAGGGAGGGGGGTCCTGGAGGGGGAGCATATGTAAACCCATGGCAATATCATGTCATTGTATGGCAAAACTAATAAAAAATAAAATAAAAAAATTTTAAAAAAATATGTGCAAGAGATGTCTGTAAAGCATTCATATACTTCTGTCTGTGGGCAGTAATTCAACTTCTGGCAATCTATCCTGAAAAAATCACCAGCAATGTGACCAAAATGTATGTGTAAAAACAACACTGTTTATAATAACCAAGACATGGAAACAACTTAAATGACCATCAAGAGATGAATGAATAAAGGAGAGGTGATATATAGATAGACAATTACCATGTGATATCATTTAAATATGGAATCTAAAATACAATACAAATGAGCCTGTCTACAAAACAGACTCAAGGATGTATGGAACAGACTTACAGTTACCAAAAGGGAGGTAGGTGGGGGAAGAAAGGATTGGGAGTTTGGGATTAACAGATACAAACTATTAAATATAGAATAGATAAATGATAAGGTCCTATTGTATGGCATAGGGAATTATGTTCAGTATTCTGTGATAAACCATAATGAAAGAGAATATTTTAAAAATAATGAGATTTTTTTAAAAAATGTGAATGTAAAGATGCTTCTTGCAGCAAAACATGATAGCTAAGTGGCCATCCCCAATGAAAATGTTAAATTTATTGTGGCAGATTTATATGAAGAGATGGGTGCAGTCACTAAAAGATTATGCTGTAATATTTAACGTTTTTCTAAACTATCTTTTAAAACTTTTAATCACGAGGAGAAATGCTCATGATATGATATTAAGCAAACTAAGGGACGAAAAAAGAATTGGCAAGTTTAGCACAATTTTAGTCATATTAAATAATTTAATTATAACAACAACAATAATAAAATAGTCAAGGAATTAACAGTGACTGCTTGTAGCTAGTGACTTATGGATGACTTTTGTCCCAGCCTTTTAGTTGCTATGTTTTCAAATTCTTAGAAAGTCATTATACATTCATAATTTTTAAAATATTTATACCATTATTTATGTATTTGGCTGTGGCAGGTCTTAGATAAGGGACATCAATCTCAGTTGCAGCATATGGGATCTAGTTCTCTGACCAGGGATTGAACCCGGGCCCCCTGCATTGGGAGCATGGGGTCTTACCCACTGGACTACCAGTCATGTAGTCCCTACATGACTTTCATAGTCAGGAAAAGGTGAGCCTAAAATTATGTGTGGGAGAAAAAAATAGAAGAAGATACAGAAAAATATTAGAAGTAGTTATGATGGTAGTGGATGGTTGATATTTTTTGCTTCTTTTTCAAAACTTTATGTACAGCAGTTTGTCACATTCGTAATGAAAAGATATATGAACATAAAACCAGTTAATACCAGCATTGTTTTAGCAGTGAAAAGCTGAAACAACATAAATATTCAGTTGAAGATTGGTCAAATGAATTACCTGCACAGATGTTACCTGTGTGAGAGGCTATTATGCAACTTGTGGAACTAATGTTTGCAGTGGGCTTTTAATGGTGGACAGAAATGTTTATGGCATGTGTTTCAGCCAAAATTTTGCATCAAAGACATCTCCCAGTTTTGTTACTAACAGCAATACTACTAATAAGGAAAATACACTTAAGTATTACCAGTTGTTACCTACTGGTTGTAAGTGATTTTCATTGTACTTACTGTGTATTTCTCTCTGACCATTTTACATGTAATGAACACAGGTAGCTTATGTGTTTTTTAACTTTTTTTTAATGGATGAAGAAAAAAACTGGATACATTTGAGGTTTTCCAATCACTGTTGAGTTTTTTCAGTCGCCGTTACTTAGGTTGGCATTACTGTCTTCTCTCCCAGGGACAATGGTTTTGACCCTCTGATTTTAGTTTGGGCCCTGCATGACCCTAGTCCCTGGATAAGAAACTGCAGGCCTTGACTGATAGAGGAAAAGCTTTAAGTCTCTGGTGGCTTAGATGGTAAATAATCTGCCTGCAGTGCAGGAAACCGGGGCCCAGTCCCTGGGTCGGGAAGATCCCCTGGAGAAGGGAATGCTGGAGAATTCCATGGACTGTATAGTCCATGGGATCACAAAGAGTCGGACACGACCCAGTGACTAACACTTCAACTTTTCACTTTTAGGAGACCTCTAGCAAAATCACCCACTCAGAGAATTCCTCCTGCCTTAGCTCAAAGCATAGTTCTGTGTAACCCACAACTCTTCCCTTAACTTCTCAGAGACTTACATGCTAAGCGGCTTCAGTCATGTCCGACTCTTTACAACCCTGTGGACTGTAGCCCACCAGGTTCCTCTGTCCATGGGGTTCTCCGGGCAAGAATACTGGAGTGGGTTGCCCTGCCCTATTCCAGGGGATCTTCCCGACACAGGGATCAAACCTGTGTCTCTTGTGTCTCCTGCATTGGCAGGTGGGTTCTTTACCATTAGTGCCACCTGGGAAGCCCTCTCAGAGGCTTTGAAGCAGGTATGTTGAAGGCCCTTCTGAGCTCAGGCTTTTAAGAAGTGGTGTGTAACTTCCCCTCACCATCTTGTCCCTTCCATCAGCTGGATGGAGACAATTGTTAGTTCCTAAAGAACAGAGGAGCTACAAGGACAAGGTGGAAATAGCTTCAGCCTCCACTTGTAGGAGAGCTGCCTTTCAACTTGAATACCCACCGAGGACTGTTTCGGAGCAGACCAGACCCGAACTTCTGGACTGTGGTTCCATCACATGTCTGGGGCTATTTCTTATTTCAGTCTAGCCTACCGTCACTCATCCAAGTAATCCTATGTGAACAATACATAGGGCTCAACTCATCAAAGATTAAAAAGTCAAGCTTAGGACTTTCCTGGTGATCCAGTGGTGAAGACTCTGCCTGCCAATGCCGGTGACATGGGTTCAATCTCTGATCTGGGAGGATCCCATATACCTTGGGGCAGCTGAGCTCTGTGTGCCATAACTACTGAGCCTGTGTTCTAGAGCCTGAGAACCACAACGACTGAACCCATGTGCTGCAGTTACTGAAGACCTCAAGCCCTGGAGCCCGTGCTCTGCAACAAGAGAAGCCTGTGCATCGCAGCTAGAGGGGAGCCCTCACACAGCAACAAGACCCAGGGCAGCCAAAAATAAATAAATAATTTCTTAAATGATGTGTCCCTGTGGCTAATGCACGTTGATATGCAGCAGAAATTAAACCAGTATTGTAAAGCAATCATCAATCAATTAAAAATAAATATTAAAAAATCAAAATGTTTTTAAAATTAAGAATCCAAGCTTAGGGGAACAGAGTAAGTGCTCATTAAACATTGGTTGAATGATCAAATGTTTAGGATGCTGAGCAGGTTGAACAAAAGCAAAGAGGAAGGCAAACTTCATTCCTTCTACCCTTCCAAAAGATGCTGAAGGGGACCTTGAGAGACACTTCTGAATCTCTGCCTCTGCTGTATCATCTTTGATGAAAGAAGAGTCTCACCCTCAAGTCAGCTCAGATGCTCCAGGCCGTCCCGGGCCAGGGATTTATTTCAGAAAAGAATCGGTGAGGGTGTATCTGCTTCATTAGGCGCGCATCCATGTGGAAGATGGGCCAAAGAAAGATGTACTTTCCAGGCTCTCCAGAGAAAGAACCCAAAGGGTTTTGATGGATATCCCCACAGTCTGTGTGTGCAGCTTTTAAACACTTGACTTAACAACTTCCTTTAATTTCACTGAACATAAGTTATTGATCCTGATCTCTGTTACCTGGAAGCCTCAATCCTGATTGTTAATTGAGCTATTGATTTTGGCTCACATTAACCATTCCTGAAGGGGTGAATCCTGGGTAAGGTGGACAGGTGGGCTAGAGAGGCAGAAGAGGTGGGGACAATGCAGGAAAGGGCTTTTAATTAGTAATAATAGCTTCAGACTTAGCCGACTTGTTTGTAATATGTGTGGTGACATTGTGATAGATCAAGAGACAAACCAGCGGTCGTCCTTCTATAGGAAAATTAAATTGGGTCAATTATCTAACTGTTGGGTGATTTCAGATCATTACTCAACTCAAAATGAACCTCTTGCCATATGCATCGAATCCATAGCTCAGCCCCCAAAGCTTACTCAAGTTTGGAAGCATAATTAATCAGGTTGGCCTCTCCCCTGCTTTTTAATCATAAGGTTTTAATGCTCAGAAATTTCCAGCAAACAAAGAAAATGACCATGAATAGGGCAATGGTTGTATAAAAACATTCACATCTCTGCCATGGGATTATTATGTAGTCATTTGTTGATACCAATTAACTTGGGGGAGAAGATTCCAGAATTTAAATACTGTAAGGGAAAAAAGTCATGTTCCAGAGAGGTGTATGTAATATGAACATATTTTTATAAAATAAACAACCATACATGATTTGTGGGCCAGAAGAAAAAGCATGAAGGATCCACAACTGATCCTAATATTGGCTAACATTGGGGTGGGCGTGGGGGTGGACAGGGAGACCACAAATATATTTTTTAAGATTTAATACATATTTACATAACACTTATAAGATGCCAGACATGATTTTAAGTGTTTCATAAATATTAAGTCATCTTGAGACTCCTTTGGCAGTTCAGTGGTTACGATTTGGCTTTCCAACACAGGGAATGTGGGTACAATCCCTGATCAAGGAGCAAGATCCCACAGGCTTCAAAGCCAAAAAAAAAAAAAAATTAAACATAAAACAGAAATGCTATTGTAACAAACTCAATAAAGACTTTGAACATAGTCCACATTAAACAATTTTTTAATTAATTTATTAATTTTAATTGGAGGCTGATTATTTTACAATACTGTGATGGTTTTTGC
Source organism: Antilocapra americana (assembly GCA_007570785.1). Classification (NCBI taxonomy): domain Eukaryota; kingdom Metazoa; phylum Chordata; class Mammalia; order Artiodactyla; family Antilocapridae; genus Antilocapra; species Antilocapra americana. The sequence continues at coordinate 10,401,775 of ML664186.1, read as the reverse complement.
CATACATTGACATGAATCAGCCATGGGTGTGCATGTGTCCCTCTCTTCCAAACCCCCCTCCCACCTCCCTCCCCATCCCATCCCTCTGGGTTGTCCCAGTGCTTCAGCTTCAAGTGCTCTATTTCATGCATCAAACCTGGACTGGCGGTCTATTTCACATATGGTAATATACAGGTTTCAATGCTATTCTCTCAAATCATCCCACCCTCGCCTTCTCCCACTTAGTCCAAAAGCCTCTTCTTTACATCGGTGTCTTTTGCTGTCTTGCATATAGGGTCATCATTACCATCTTTCTAAATCCCATATATATGCATTTATATACTGTATTGGTGTTTTTCTTTCTGACTTACTTCACTCTGTACAATAGGCTCCAGTTTCATCCACCTCATTAGAACTGACTCGAAAGCATTCTTTTTTATAGCTGAGTAATATTCCATTGTGTATATGTACCACAACTTCCTTATCCATTCTCTGCCAATGGACATCTAGGTTGCTTTCATGTCCTGGCTATTATAAACAATGTTGTGATGAACACTGGGATACAAGTATCTCTTTCAATTCTGGTTTCGTCGGTGTGTATGCCCAGCAGTGGGATTGCTGGGTCGTATGGCAGGTCTAGTTACAGTTTTTTAAGGAATCTCTACACTGTTTTCCATAGTGGCTGTACTAGTTTGCATTCTCACCAACAGTGTAAGAGGATTACACTTTTCTCCACACTCTCTCTAGCGTTTATTGTTTGTAGACTTTTTGATGGCAGCCATTCTGACTGGCGTGAGATGGTACCTCCTTGTGGTTTAGATTTGCATTTCTCTGATAATGAATGAAGTTGAGCATCTTTTCATGTGTGCGTTAGCCATCTGTATGTCTTCTTTGGAGAAATGTCTGTTTAGTTCTTTGGCCCATTTTTTGATTGGGCCATTTATTTTTCTGGTATTGAGCTGCTTCTATATTTGGAGATTAATTCTTTGTCAGTTGTTTAATTTGCTATTTTCTCCCATTCTGAAAGCTGTCTTTTCACCTTGCTTATAGCTTCCTTCATTGTGCAAAAGCTTTTAAGTTTGGTTAGGTCCCATTTGGTTATTTTTATTTCCATTACTCTGGGAGATGGGTCGTAGAGGATCCTGCTGTGACTTATGTCAGAAAGTGTTTTGCCTGTTTTCCTCTAGGAGTTCTATAGTTTCTGGTCTTAAATTTAGATCTTTAATCCATTTTGAGTTTATTTTTGTGTATGGTGTTAGAAAGTGTTCTGGTTTCATTTCTTTCAGGTGGTTGACCAGTTTTCCCAGCACCACTTATTAAAGAGATATTAAAAAAATATTAAGTCAGTTAATGCCCTCACAACTACCTGATATGTTCTAGTATTGCCCCACTCTACAGATGGGAAAACTGAGGAACAGAAAATTAAGTCATCACTAGGGTAAGCTGAGTGAGTGGTTGAGCTGGAATTTGACCCCATATTCTGGTCTCACAGCACAATGTCTGCTGTCTGCATGAAAGTACATAGTGGGACTCCAAGAAATTTTTAGCTTTTTCACATATTAATACTTTCATACATTATTTAAATATTTTGATAAACACAAACTATTTATTCAATTGGGAAGAAATAAAATATTATTCAGCCACATGCAAATAGACCAGTGACTTAATCTAATCATTTAACAAGCATTTACTGAGGTCCTACTATGTGTCAATCAGGATACCAAGAAGTTCACATACATTATCTCATTTAACTTATGGACTGTTTATCTACTGTCTTATTATTGCTTGTATTTCACAGATGTGGCAGTGAGAACCTAGAGAAGAAGTAGCTTGCCCAAGTGAATGCAAGAAGCCTGTGGTAAAGGGGAAATGAACCCATAACTTCCTAGACTGGTGTCACAACGTAGAAACAGAACATAGGTCAAAGGTACAATTTCAAACATGCTTACAGCCACATTTTAAAAGTAGGAAAGAAACAGGTGAAATTCAAATCAATGTATTTTATTTAACCTACTGTATCCAAAATATTATCATTTCAACATGCAGTCAGCATTTTCAAAATTAATCACGAAGTAGTGTACAATCATTTTTACCAAATATTTGAAATGCAGTGTGTATTTTGCACTTACAGAACCTCTCAATGTAGACACTAAATTTTCATGGCAAAGGATCTATCTTTATTTAGAGCTCATAAACTTTAGCATTGAAATGAAAGTTTCACAAGATATTGCAAGCACATATGAAAGTTTTTTTGATATCTGAATTATGCATCAGATTTTAAATTTAGCAAAATTTACAGTTCCATTCGTTAGTTGCACTTGTGTGTGTTAGTCACTCAGTCGTGTCTAACTGTTTGAGACCCCATGGAATATAGCCCACCAGGCTCATCTGTCCATGGAATTCTCCAGGCAAGAATATTGGAGTGGGTTGCCATTTCCTTTTCCAGGGGATTTCCCCAACCCAGGGATTGAACCTGGGTCTCCTGCATTGCAGGCAAATGCTTTACCATATGAGCTACTAAGCCACATATTAAATGCTCAAGAGCCATGTGTGGCTGTGTGTGAGTGTGTGTGTGTTAGTTGTTCAGTCGTATCCAACCCTTTACAACCCCACAAACTGTAGCCTGCCAGGCTTCTTTGTCCATGGAATTCTCCAGGCAAGAATACTGGAGTAGATTACCATTCTCTTCTCCAGAGAATCTTCCCAACCCAGGGATCAAACCCTCGTCTCCCACATTCCAGGCAGATTCTTTACCATTTGAGCTACAGGGAAGTCCTAGAGTCATGTGTGGCTAGTGGCTCCCATATTGGACAGAAGAGATCTGCATTATAAGCATCATATAGGATGGGACCTACTTGTCTTCTTCACCCAGCAGAGAGCATATAGTAGGTGCTCAATAGATACCAGGGGAATGGAAGAAAGAAGGAGACAGATTTAAGTCAAACTATCATAACTTCGCTTGCTCTTCTATTGTAAATTATAGCCAATTCAGTTGGTATACTAAAAAAGGGAAAACCCAAGAAGATAAATGTGTTAGTATTTATTGGAGCATCTGCTCAGAATTAAGGACTATGACCTCTGCAGTTATCTCATCTTCAAATCCAAATCTTACCTCCACCACTTGTTAGCTGGGAACTTTTATTAGCCTCTCCTAGGATGGCAATGATGACAACTCTTGCTCAGAGTGTTAATATTCGGACTGACTCAATGGTAAAGAATCTACCTGCAATGCAGAAGCTGCAGAAGACTTGGGTTCAGTCTCTGGATCGGGAAGATTCCCTGGAAAAGGAAATGCAACCCATACCAGTATTCTTGCCTGGAGAATCCCATGGGCAGAGGAGCCTGGCAGGCTATAGTCCATAGGGTTGCAAAGAGTCAGGCAAAACTGAAGCAACTCAGCACACACACATGATGCCAAGTTCCCCACACAGAACCTGGAACATTGCAGACACTCAACAGGGAGAATTGAGCTCCCTAGAGAGGTAGAAAAATATTCCTACGCTAGCCTCAATTTGTGTCTCCTTTAGACCAGTGTATCTCAATCTTTTTCTTTCATTATCACTCCCCTAAAGAGTCTTTGGTTAGACTTTGTTTATTCCCTAAACAACACCCTCCGTGAAATTTTAACACCACAGATACACTGTATATTTGTGCATATATCATATACATATCTGCACTTCGTGCATAAGAAGAATAAGATTTTTCACCACACAAGACTACTGTGTGCCCCGTGGGGCATCACATCACTCCCGTCAAGAATGTGTAATTCAGTGGCTTCCCTGGAGGTCCAATGGTTAAGACTTTGCCTTCCACTGCAGGGGCTACAGGTTGGATCCCTGGGCAGGGAGCTAAGCTCTCACAAGCTTCAAAGTCAAAAAGAAAAAAACCTCATAAAACAGATGCAACGTTGTAACAAATTCAATAAAGATGCAAAACAAAATCTTAAGAAAATAAAGAATGTGTAAGTTAAACCAGTGGTCCTCAGCTGGGTCCCTTTAGCAATGTCTGAGGATACTTTGGGGTGTCACAACTGGAGGTGGGGGTGCTACTACCATCTAGTGGGTGGAGGCCAGAGATGCACTAGACATCCTCCAAGGCACAGGAAAATCCTCCACAACAAAGAACGTTACGATCTCAAATTCAAACAATGTGCAGGCTGCAAAACCCCAGGTTTCGGCCAGTTCTTACCGCACAGTTGTGGTTGCTCAGTTGCTAAGTCAAGTCCAACTCGTTGTGACCACATGGACTGCAGCACACCAGGCTTCCCTGTCCTTCACCATCTCCCGAAGTTTGCTCAAATTCATGTTCATGTTCATTGAGTCGGTGATGCTATCTAATCATTTCATCCTCTGTCATCCCCTTCTCCTCCTACCCTCAGTCTTTCCCAGGATCAGGGTCTTTTCCAAAGAGTTGGCTCTTTGCATTGGGTGGTCAGTCTATTGGAGCATCAGCTTCAGCATCAGTCCTTCCAATGAATATTCAGGGTTGATTTCCTTTAGGATTGACTAGTTTGGTCCCCTTGCAGTCCAAGGGACTCTCTAGAGTTTTCTCCAGCATCACAGTTAGAAAGCATCAATTCTTTGGTGCTCAGCCTCCTATATGGTCCAACTCTCACATCCATACATGACTACTGGAAATATGATAGCTTTGACCATACAGACCTTTGTACTGCACAGAGGAGGGACCTATCCAATGCCACCTGTCATGGCCACTGGAGTCTTCACCAGGCAGGCAGCATGGATACAAAAAAGTCATCCTCCCCATAATCTTTCACCAAAATACAGTGGAGAGTGGATGGGGAGAACGAGTATCCCAGACCCCTTTCTCACATCCATGCCCTAGCTTGCAGCTCAGCGGGGAACACAGCCTGTATGACAACTGCAAGCTTCTTGTCAGTGCTGTGAACAATTTCAAAGCCTCTCCAAGACAGAGGTGTTATCTAAAGAAGAAACATCCCAGCTGGGAGTCGGACAGGCAGCTCCTCCCCTCCCGCTGCTGTTCCCCTCTCCCCACCCCTCATCCCCGGCCAGTGCAATTCAAACACTTGGCTCCTTCCTGGAGCAAAGCCTGACCTTGCAAGGACCGGCAGCTTGGTTGAAGGGGGAGCAACGTTGATTTCTGAAGACTGTCAAGCGAGAGCTACCTTGGGCTGAGTTGTAGGGAACTGGAGATCTATAAACCTTTTTATGTGCAGGGAGAGAGAAGCCAGCGTTGTTTCCAAAGAGTTTCCCAGATGGTGGCGGGTCGGAGGAGGAGGAGACAAACTGAGGCTGAGTGACAGTCAAGCAAGGAGCAAGTTTTCCTTTTATTAACAGGCTCGTAAAGCTATTTAAAAATAATAATAATAAATTAAAGCTAGAAAAATGTCCTCGGATTTACTGCCAGGGGGAAAAGGTGATGGGGCTGTGATGATCAGCCTGACTTTGACAACTGCAGGGACACACGCCTGCAAGATCAGCTCGATGCCCACAGACTAGAAAGCACATCCCAGGGTGGGTTGCTCTGAGCTTTGGCCCCTCATAATTAACACAGGCAGCCTGCAGCCTCAGGTGTGTCCTAGGACAGGAGCTCACCCACAGATCCTGACTGCGAGGTCTAGGGAACTCTGAGAGTTCACTCCTCCCACTCAACCAAGAGATGAGCTGAAGACTTGTAAATCACCATGACAATACCCCTTGCCCTTCCTCCAGCCCTGTTGCCCACCCTGTGATGCCGGATAATCTAGATACAAACCCTGCATCCTGGCACCAAACTGATGCTTCCATCAACTTTCTTGCCTTTCCTCTCCTCTTCTTCTTCCCCATCTACTAGTTTCCTTTGTCTTTTCTAAGTTTTTTTCCCTCCTCCCTTCCCTACTCTCTTCCCTTCTTCTCAAATAATCCCTGTTACCACTGCATAAGGTAAGACAATCCCCGTCTCTCATATGGACGTCACTCTAAATTTGTCATCCTCACTGGTTACCCACTAAGGTCAACCAAGTCCCCTGACATGGGAAACATGATAGCTTGACCCCTGCTGACTGTCCAGCCTCGCCCCCTAATTGTCGTTGCTGTGGTACTGTTGCTAAGTCATGTCTGACTATTTGCAACCCCATGGGCTGCAGCACACCAGAATTCCCTGTCCTTCACTATTTCCCAGAGTCTGCTCATATTCATATCCATGGAGTCAGTGATGCTATTTAACCATCTCATCCTCTGCCACCCTCTTCTCCTTTTGCTTCAACCTTTCCCAGCATCAGGGTGTTTTCCAATGAGTCATTTCTTCATATCAAGTGGCCAAAGTATTGGAGCTTCAGCATCAGTCCTTCCAATAAATGTTCAGAGTTAATTTCCTTTAGGATTGACTGATTAGATCTCCTTGAAGTCCAAGGGGCTCTCAAGAGTCTTCTCCAGCACAATAATTCGAAAGCACCCCCTAATATAACCCTGTATAAACACACTCCACTGCCATTCCCAAGCTCAGCATATCACTTTAAGCCTCTACTCTTAATTATAATAAGCTAACAATTAATAAGCCACCTTGGTGGCTCAGTTGTAAATAATCCACCTGCCAAGTAAGAGATGCGGGTTTGATCCCTGGGTCAGGAAGATCCCCTGAAGAAGAAAATGGCAATTCAATCTAGTATTCTTGCCTAGGAAATCCCATGGAAAGAGAAGCCTGGTTGGGGAGGGGCGGGGGGGCTAAAGTCCATGGGGGCATCACAAAAGAATCGAACATGACATAGCAACTAAACAATAACATTTAACAAATGGCTCCCTCTATTCCAGAATCTTTGTAGTAACTCTGAGTTCTCACACAAACCCAATGAAGCTAATTCTGTTATCATCCCCAACTTTCCTGAGGCAGAAAAGGAGGTGTATAGAAATTTAAACGACTGTCAAAGATGATGTCATGCTAGAAATACTGATTCCACTTATACAAGGGACCTAGAAGAGTGAACTTCATAGAGTGAGAAGATACATTGGTAGAGGCCAGGAGCCTGGGGGTGGGAGTAGGGGGAATGGAGAGTTAGTGTTTAATGAGGACAGAGATTTAGTTTAGGAAGGTGACAAATTCGGGAGATGGATGATGGTGAGAGTTGCCCAACATTGTGAATGTACTTCGTGCCACTGAACTGTAGTTCAGTATCAGTTCAGTTGCTCAGTCATGTCCAACTCTTTGTGACCCCATGAACCGCAGCACGCCAGGCCTCCCTGTCCATCACCAACTCCCGGAGTCCACCCAAACCCATGTCCATCGAGTCGGTGATGCCATCCAGCCATCTCATCCTCTGTCTTCCCCTTCTCCTCCTGCCCCCAATCCTTCCCAGCATCAGGGTCTTTTCCAATGAATCAACTCTTTGCATGAGGTGGCCAATGTATTGGAGTTTCAGCTTCAGCATCAGACCTTCCAGTGAACACCCAGGACTGATCTCCTTTAGGATGGACTTGTTGGATCTTCTTACAGTCCAAGGGACTCTCAAGAGTCTTCTCCAACACCATAGTTCAAAAGCATCGATTCTTCGGCACTCAGCCTTTTTCACTGTCCAACTCTCACATCCATACATGACTACTGGAAAAAGCATAGCCTTGACTAGATGAACCTTTGTTGGCAAAGTAATGTCTTCGCTTTTCAATATGCTATCCAGGTTGGCCATAACTTTCCTTCCAAGGAGTAGGCATCTTTTGATTTCATGGCTGCAGTCACCATCTGCAGTGATTTTGGAGCCCCAAAAAATAAAGTCTGACACTTTTTTCACTGTTTTTTCATCTATTTCCCATGAAGTGATGGGACCAGATGCCATGATCTTAGTTTTCTTAAGGTTAAGCCTTAAGCCAACTTTTTCACTCTCCTCTTTCACTTTCATCAAGAGGCTCTTTAGTTCCTCTTCACTGTCTTCCATAAGGGTGGTGTCATCTGCATATCTGAGGTTATTGATATTTCCCCCAGCAATCTTGATTCCAGCTTGTGCTTCATCCAGCCCAGAGTTGCTCGTGATGTACTCTGCATATAAGTTAAATAAGCAGGGTGACAATATACAGCCTTGATGTACTCCTTTTCCTATTTGGAACCAGTCTGTTGTTCCATGTCCATTTCTAACTGTTGCTTCCTGACCTGCATGTTCATAGCAGCACTGTTTATTATATAATAGCCAAGACATGGAAGCAACCTAAATGTCCATCAACAGAGGAATGGATAGAGAAGATGTGGTACACATATACAATGGAATATTACAAAAAGGAACAATATTGGATCATTTGTAGAGACATAGATGGACTTGGAGGCTGTCATACAGAGTGAAATAAGTCAGAAAGAGAAAGAATGCATATTAATATATATAAGGAATCTAGAAAAATGGTACAGATGAACCTATTTGCAAGGCAAGAATAGAGACACAGACGTAGAGAATAGACAAGTAGATACAGTGGGGGAATGAGAGGGTGGGATAAACAGAGAGATTGAGATTGACATATATACCATACCATGTGAAATAGATAGCTAGTGGGAAGCTTCTGATTAGCACAGGAAACCCAGCTTAGTGCTCTTTGATGACCTAGAGAGGGGAAGGTGGTCCAAGAGGGAGGGGATATATGTATACATACAATTGATTCATTTCATCATACAGCAGAAATTAACACAACACGGTAGAGCAACTATCAGCCATCATCATCCATCATGTGCTCAGTTGCATTGACTCTTGAGACCCCCGTGGACTATAGAACTCATGACCCTGCAGACTATAGATCTCGTGACCCGGTGGACTATAGACTGCCAGGCTCTTCTGTCCATGGGATTTCCCAGGCAAGAATACTGCAGTGGGTTGTCATTTCCTCCTCCAGGGATCTTCCCAACCCAGGGATCAAACTTACTATATCTTAATTTAAAAAAAAAAAAAGAGTTCTTTTCGTGCCTACAAAGTCCTGCTCCCTCTGCCCTGTCTGCCTCTCTGACTGGGACTTCTACCCCCACCCCTGCCCCAACATTCTCTCCATGCCCCAGCCTCACCAGCCTTCTCTCTGCTCTTCAAACACTTCAAGGGTGTTCCCACCTCGTGCATTTTCCCCTTGTTCCTCCTTCTGTCTTAAATGCAATTTTCAAATTCCTTACAAACTGCTTTCTTCCCATGATTCATATCTCAGCTAAATCTTCATGTCTGTAGAGAAGTTTCCCTTGAGGTTCCCCCAACACTGCCACCCCCCAGTGACCCAGAGAGAAAGGAGAAGGAGGAGGGGAGGACTTTTCTGTGTCTGATAATGTGGGAAAACCTGAGTGCTTTGAGAATGAGCATCCTACATATTATGAGTACTAAGTAAAAAATTCCATTTCCATGTAAATGACCCAGACGAGCAAAACACTGACTCACCCCAAGAAACATCTACCTGGGGAAAAAAATACTGTTTACACGAACAATACCAGATGTTGAACCAGAATGCCCTGACTTGACATCTGAAGGCTACCAAGGGAGATACGGGAACAGACAAAGGCAGAGGAGCAGAACTGGGTTCATTTAGAAGTGACTTTACATATTAAGTTAATTCCCAGTATAATTCAAGGGTCTGATGGGGGATGGAGGAATAATGGAAAGAGAGGAGTCCTTTAAAAGTGCTAAAGAGAGAGCAGGACCCATAATTCCATCTGCAAGTAATGGTAGTTGAAATTGGTTGTCCCTGATTTGAATAATCTTGATGGCATCGTTATTTTTAATTGTGATTAGTGGTCGTAATGTGCTAATAAATAAGACTCCAGACAAGGTACAACCTTGCCTTGTCCCACTAACGATTTGGAATCAGGCCTGCCTGAGGCCTGGCAGGCTCTGGACAGGAAGAACCACAACCAGAAGAGGCGCCAAAAGATGGTTTTTGTGAGCTTTTGAGGCAGAAGGCTTAGGAGTAAATTTCTTCCATTCCAAGGTCAAGCAATGTCACACAAACATAAGGAAGCGCTGAGCTGTCTTTTCCTTATGGTAGCTCTTTTGCTGAAGCATCTCACTAGAAAATGTCCCTCAGAGCATCTTTTCCCTGGTTTATTAATATCCTCCAGCCCTGGAGCAAGTCACCATCATAATGGCCCACTGGAAAGTTCTCCTCTAGGTCTTTTGAAGGCAGTCTTAATGGTGGGAAAGTTTTGAGATGGTGATAAAGCAGGTAAGTAAAAGACCAGCCCCAGAACCAGGATGGCAGGCAACCCAAGGCTCCAGCATCAGCATCGTGTGGGTAAAATTCTGCCTGAGGGGAGTGTGTTAATTTCCTAAGGTTACCGGTGTCTCAGTGGTAAAGAAGCCACCTGCCAATGCAGGAGACACGGGTTTGTTCCCTGGGTCGGTAAGATTCCCTGGAGAAGGAAATGGCAACCTACTCAAGTATTCCTGCCTGGGAAATCCTATGGATAGAAGAAGCCTGGACGGCTACAGTCCATGGGGTCACAAAAGAGTCAGACACAACCCAGCGACTAAACAAGCACCACCATAACAAAGTAACACAAACTATGTGACTTCAAACAATAGCAGTGCATCCTTTCACAGTTCCGGAGGCCAGAAGTCTGGTGTCAAGGTGTCAGCAGGGTCATGCTATCCTTCTAGCTTTGAGTGGTTGCCAGCAATACTTGGCATTCCTTGGCTTGAAGCTGTAAAACTCCAACCTCTGCTCCCCTTGTAACATGGCATCCTCCTTTCTGTATATGTCTGTCTCTGTGTCTCTTCTTCTCTCCTTATAAGGGGGCTAGCTGTTGTTTAGTTTCTAAATCATGTCCAACTCTTTTTGCAACCCCATGGACTCTAGCCCTCCAGGCTCCTCTGTCCAAGGGACTTCCCAGGCAAGAATACTGGAGTAGGTTGCCATTTCCCTCTCCAGGGGATCTTCCAGGATCAAACCCACATCTCCTGCACTGCAGACAGATTTACCACTGAGCCACAAGGGAAGCCCATAAGGAAACTGTGCTAAATCCCTTCAGTCGTTTCCAACTCTCTGTGTCTCCATGGACTGTAGCCCGCCAGGTTCCTCTGTCCATAAGATTCTCAAGGGTTGCCATTCCCTTCTCCAGGTCATAAGGATGCTCTGTGCATGTGCTTAATCGCTCAGTCATGTACAACTCTTTGTGACTCCATGGACTGTAGCCCATCAGGCTGCCCTGTCCATCCATGTGATTCTCCAGGTAAGAATACTGGAATGGGTTGCCATTCCCTTCTCCAGGCCATAAGGATGCTAGTCCTGTCGAATTAAGGGTCCACTCTACTCCAATGTGACTTCTGTGCTCAGTTGTTTCAGTCATGTCTGACTCTTTGTGACTCCATGGACTGTAGCCTGTCAGGTCCTCTCCATGGGATTTTTCAGGCAAGGATATTGAAGTGGGTTTCCATGCACTCCTCCAGGGGATCTTCCCAAAGCAGGGATCAAACCCACATCTCCTGCACTGCAGGCAGATTCTTTACCACTGAGCCACCAGAGACTTAACATATCTTAATTACATCCACAAAGATTCCATTTCCAAAGGAGGTCATGTTCATAGGTAACAGGGGTTAGACTTCAAGGCAGCTTTTGGAAAAGACATAATTCAACCCATTATAGGAAGCGGATTGTTTAAAAGGCTAGTTGCAGAAAAGGAAAGAAGTCAAGTGAAGGAAGCAGGGGTGAGAGAGGGAGGGAGGGAAGAAAAAAGGAAAGGAGGAAGAAGAGAAGGAAGAAAAAGATATTGCAACATGGAAGGGAGTTCAATTTATATAAAATTTTGTGGACATTTACTACTTTGACAATATATCTATTTTCACCAAGGATTGAATCCCATTCAGGGATTCAAAGCTGGAAAGTCCTATGGGTTTCTGTCATCTTAGCTCTACCTAAGATCCCTGACAATGATGGGAACAGGCCACCTCAATTCACCCCAACCGAGGTTCAGAGAGGTTAAGTGGGTTGAAGACAGTCACATGGCTAGCCTACGGCAGAGCCAAGATTTTAATCCAAAGGTATGCTCTTTCAATGACACTGCAATGCTGTTCTAAACATTTATTTCAGTGAATGAATGAGGGAAGGAAGGAACTAGTCAGTCACACATATAGTGGACTCTAGGGTTTCCTGGAAATGTTTGGGAGTCTGGAAAAAAACAGGAAGACTCTCACTCACCCATATGTTCCAGAGCTTGGCAGAAATACAATCAAGGTGCTCTGAGCTAGGATCCAATCTCTTCAAGTGTCAAGCCACCTGATTAAAAATAGTCCTTCTGTCCTATCCTCTCCTTCTCCCCCAAACAGGTGTCGGGGCTCAGCCTCACCCCGTGACTCATCTAATTTGCCTCATGTCATTCAACTGCCGTGGCTGGTCCATAGTAATATTCTACTTTTAGGACCAGAGAAACCTGGGCTGCCATCAAGAGAAGAAACTTTGAACAAATGGGTTAATGGGTACAACACAGTGGCCCACGTGTATAATAAAGCCAGTCCCCAAAAGATAATGCTGTTCATTATTACTCAGTCATGAAAAAAGAACAAAATAATGCCATTTGCAGCAACATGGATGGAATTAGAGGTTGTCATACTGAGTGAAGGAAGTTAGAGAAAGATAAATATCATATAATATGGTTTATATGCGGAATCTTTAAAAACGGAGGGAATACAAATGACCTTATTTGCAAAGCTGAAGTAGAGTCACAAATACAGAAAATAAATTTATGGTCACCAGGGGATACAGTGGGGGAGGGATGAACTGTGAGATCGGGATTGACAGATACACACTACTACTTTCTGGTTGTTCGGTGGCTAAGTCGTGTCTAACTTTGTGACCCCATGGACTGCAGCACTCCAGGCTCCTCTGTCCTCCACTATCTCCTGGAGTTTGCTCAAATTCATGTCCTTGAGTCAGTGATGCTATCTATACACCAAATAAAATGGATAACCAACAGGGCCCTACTGTATGGCACGAGGAACTCTGCTCAGTGTTATGTGGCAGATGGGAAAGGAGTTTGGGGGAAAATGGATATATTTTTATGTATCGCTGAGTCCCTTTGCTGTCCACCTGAAACTATCACAGCATTGTTAATTGGCTGTACTCCAATATAAAATAAAAAGTTAAAAAAAAACTAGAAAGATGGTACTGATGAATTTATTTGCAGGGCAGCAATGGAGAAATAGACATAGAGAACAGACCTATGGGCACAGTAACGCAGGGGGAGTAGGAAGGGAGGAGGGAGGGGAGGAGGGAGAGGGTGGAATGTATGGAGAGAGTAACATGGAAACTTACATTACCATATTTACAGTAGATAGCCAATGGGAATTCTCTGTATGACTCAGAACTCAAACAGGGACTGTGTGACAATCTAGAAGGGTGGGGTGGAGGAGATGGGAGGGAGGTTTGGGAGAGAGGGGACATGGGTGTACCTATGGCTGATTCTTGTTGATGTCTGACAGAAAATAACAAAATTCTGTAAAGCAATTATCCTTCAGTTAAAAAATAAAGTAGTAAAAAAAAAGTTTAAAAAAAAATAGATCACCAATAACAACTGGCTGCACATCACAAGGAACTGTACCCAATACTCTGTAATAGTCTATATGGGAAAAGGATCTTAAAAAGAAACAAACAAAAAAAAATTAGTGGATATGTATATATATATAAACTGATTCACTTGGCTATACACCTCAACCTAACACAATATAGTAAATCAACTCCACTCCAATAAAAAAAAAGTTAAAAGAATGCTATTAATAGTAGCAGAATTATTCATATTTATTGAAATAATATTACTGTTTATTTGGCTAGTTGTATTAGCTTTCTAGGGTTGCTATAACACAGTATCACAGACTACATGGCTTAAGCCACAAATACCTATTTTTTTCCAAAGGCTGAAAGTCCAAGATTAAGGTGCCTGCAGGGCTGGTCAGGAAGACCTCTCCCTTGGCTTGTAGGGAACCGTCTTCTCCCTGTCTCTTCCCTCATTTGTGTCTCTGTCCAAATTTCTTCTTATTTCCTTATTACTGTTAGCACAAGTTCTTGTGACAGACACACAGTGAGGCCAAGTAAACGGAAACGTCGACATTTGGAGCAGAGAAAGGCTTACTGCAGGGTCAGGCAACAAGATGCATGGCTCAGACCCAAGAGCCCTGAACTGCCTGAAGAGTTTCAGCAAAGCGTTTTAAAATCGAGGTTGGTGGGGGGCCGTGGGGGGGCGGTGGTCACAGGGACTGGCTCAGGGTGATGTCACAGGGGTTAAGGTTCTCAGTCCTTCCGCTCCTGGAGGCCTGGGGCTGTGTGCGCAGGGTCAACAAGTAGCTAACATCTTCCATTTGTTGTGGGGTTGGGGGTGGGAGTTTACATCTGCAAAACAACTCACTAATGTGCCTCAAGAACTATTATCTAGGTAGTTCAGAGAGGAACTAAAGCAGAGGACATGGGGGAAGGCCTGTCCTCAGGAAGGGCCCCATCAGGTCCCGCTCAGTTACATTTCCTTCTAAGGACATGAGTCAGATCAGATGAGGGCCCATCTGTCTGTGAAGACCCCACTCCACATGTACTCACATCTGAGTTACTGAGGGTGTTACGACTTCAAGATATCAATGGGGCAGGAGGGAGAACACTATTCAATTCATTCCATATAACTCTATTGTTTCTATTGGCAATATGGGGATTCAGGCAAAGATTTTGAATCAAGAAACAACTCCAATGACTCAGAAAACTTTAGCTCCATTCATTGGGATCCCTGGAGCCTCTCTGGGCTCAGATTCCCCTCTATAAAAGAAAGGAAAAGGGGGATGGATTGGGAGTTAGGGATTAGCAGATTCAAACTAGTATACATAGGATGGATAAATAACAAAGTCCTATGTACAGCACAGGGAACTACATTCAGTATCCTGTAGGGAATTCCCTGGGCTTCCCTGGTGGCTCAGCAGTAAAAAAAAATCTGCCTGCACTGCAGGAGACGCAGTAGAGTCAGGTTCAATCCCTGGGTTGGGAAGATGCCCTGGAGAATGGAATGGCAATTCTCTCCAGCATTCTTGCCTGGAGAATCCCATGGACAGAGGAGCCTGGTGGGCTACAGTCATAGGGTCACAAAGAGTCAGACATGACTGAAGTGACTTAGCATGCACACAGGGAATTCCCTGGTAGTCCAGTGGTTAGGATTCCATGCTTTCACTGCCAGGGCCCAGGTTCAATCCCTGGTCAGGGAACTGAGATCCTGCAAGTCACACAGTGTAGCGAAAAAAATATTTTTTTATTTAAAAAAAAAAACCTGTGATCAATCCAAATGGAAAAAAAAAATATGTGTCTGACAGACTCACTTTGCTGTATGGCTGAAATTAACACAGCATTGTAAATCAACTATACTTCAATAGAATAAATTTTTTAAAAAATAAATAAAAGAAAGGAGTTTGGAAGGAAAGAATTTGAGTCAGTTGAACTGAGGTGGATGAACCTAGAACCTTCTCTTTACAAAGTAAGTCAGGAAAATGAATATTGTATATTAATACATATATATGGAATTTAGAAAAAGGTACTGATGAACCTATTTGCAGGGCAGGAATAGAAACAGACGTAGAGAATGGACTTGTGAACACAGCATGGGGAAGGAGAGGGTGGGACGAATTGAGAGAGTAGCATTGAAATATATACATTAGCATATGTAAGACAGATAGCTGGTGGGAAGTTGCTGCATAATAAGGGAGCTCAGCCTGGTGCTCTGTGATGACCTAGAGGGCTGGGATGGGTTGGGAGGTGGGAAGGAGGTCCAAGAGGGAGAGGATGTCTGTGTGTGTGTGCATTCATATTGTTGTATGGCAGAAACCCACACAACATTGTAAAGCAATTATATCTCCAATTAAAAACAAATTTTAAAAAAAGTAAAAGAATTTGGGTTATAGAAGTTCTCCAGGAATTGGAGACTCCTGCTCACACATTAGCCACAGTCATAGACAAACTCTAAAGTCTACTCCTGTACCCAAGAGTATATTCCAAGTCAAGAGAACTAAGAATGTGATGGAGAAGTCTGGCTACAGGAGAGTCAGCGGGCTCTGAAGGACGGGTAACATTGAGGTGAACAGAATAGAGGTGGAAATGAGTACCAAATGGAGCCAGAACATGAACAAAGGATCGGGGGCAGAAACTCCACTTTTCCCTCTGTCTGTGCTATTCTAGCATATTCTCTACTCACAGATGTGCCCAATGAAATACTCATCATTTTGAGTGCACCATTCGGATCTGCTTTGG
Source organism: Antilocapra americana (assembly GCA_007570785.1). Taxonomy (NCBI): domain Eukaryota; kingdom Metazoa; phylum Chordata; class Mammalia; order Artiodactyla; family Antilocapridae; genus Antilocapra; species Antilocapra americana. Next base: position 10,385,630 of record ML664186.1, on the reverse strand, counting down.
GATTCTGAGCCCTGAGAGACACAAGGGTACCACATCCCTTTGTGAGGCACCTCTCCATCTACCGAGCGTGTGTTTCCTATTCCCACGTGTCTGTTCTTGCCAATTATCATACTACGCTAATGGAGGAGAGTTAACAGGAAGTGTCAGAGAGCTTTATAAAATTACCATGTCAACTCTCTTCCTGTCACTGTGCATAAAGGAAGAAGACAAGAAAATGATATTGTCATTTAATAGTTCACTTTAGATCTTCATCTCTTATCACTCATCATTACTCCATATTAATTACTTTGCATTGGCAATCTCTGGCTGTCAGTTACTCCGTAACGAATCTTGCTGAGATCCTGGCTGGACAGTTTTCATTAGGAAGCAATCTGAATCAAATTTAACTTGGGCAGATTAATGGGGACCACCCCCCCCCCACCTTTCACCAAGGTGTAAACAGCAAGGGACAGGTGGGGAAAATGTAGATTCTGAAGATACATGGATCCTAATATAGCCCCTACCCATCCAGTCACACCTAATGTACGTCTCATCTCTTGGAGTCTCAGCTTCCTAATCAGCAAAACAGGCCAGCACAATTCTCTTTGGAGCATTGCTATAGGATTAAAAACATATGGCAAATATTTGACGTGGTCTTTGGTACAGAGTTGGTGCCAATAAATAATACAGATTAATATCTTTAAGTAATTCAAGTCAACTCCCTGGAGAAGGGACTGGCAACCCATTCCGATATTCTTGCCTGGAGAATTCCATGGACAGAGGAGCCTGATGACTCCATGGAGTCGCAAAGAGTTGGACATGGCTGAGCCACCAATACTTGGCACAGAGTTGGTGCCAATAAATGACACAGATCAATATTTTTAAGTAGAATAAATGGAATGAGGAAATTCCATTCGTGGCAACACCTGCCTGGAAGGATGGTGGTGAGAATGAAGTGGAAACAGATCTGTGGAAGTACCTGAAACCTCTCAAGTCTGTTCATTTGCAACACAAGCAAATACAGAGAAGGCAAGGAAAGACCAAAGAGAGAGGCAGACCACTCCAGATTGGTGGCTATTGTTCAGCTGCTAAGTTGTATCTGACTCTGTGACTCCATGGACTGCAGCTCACCAGGCCTCACTATCCTTCACTGTCTCCCAGAGTTTTCTCAGATTCATGTCCATTGAGTCACTGATGCCATCCAACTATCTCATCCTCTGTTGCCTCCTTCTCCTCCTACCCTCAGTCTTTCCCAGCATCAGGGTCTTTTCCAATGAGTTAGTTCTTCACATCAGGTGGCCAAAGTATGGGAGCTTCAGCTTCAGCATCAGTCCTTCCAATGAATATTCAGGCTTAATTTCCTGAATACTTTAGGATTGACTGGTCAGATCTCCTTGCAGTTCAAAGGACCCTCAAGAGTCTTCTCCAGCACCACAATTCTAAAGCATCAATTCTTTGGCACTCAGCCTTCCTATGGGCCAGCTCTTACATCCACACATGACTACTGGAAAAATCATAGCTCGGACTAGATGAACCTTTGTCAGCAAAGTGATGTCTCTGCTTTTTAATATGCTGTCTAGGTTGTCATTACTTTCCTTCCAGGGAGCAAGCATCTTTTAATTTCATGGCTGCAGTGACTTTGGAACCGAAGAAAATAAAACCTGTCACTCTTTCCCCTTTTTCCCCTTCTATTTGCCATGAAGTGATGGGACCAGATGCCATGATCTTAGTTTTTTGAATGTTGAATTTTAAGCCAGATTGGTAGATGATAATAAACAAAGGAACTTGCAGCCGAGGCTTATCTTGGGTGGGTGCAGAGTGAGTAGAGCTCAACACCTGGCCTCAGAATCTTGGCAGTGTATAAAGACACCTCTATGGGGCTCAGTCACTGCCCCATCCAGGTGGCTTCAACACCTCGCTCTCTCACAGCAGCATCCTTGGAATGGCTCCCACTGCGGGAACGATGTGTGGGGTATATACTCCAAGAGTGGGGGAGTGGGGAGGACCCTCCAGTGGCCCGGTTCCAGCTCATGGATCAACCCATGGCCATGTGCTCTCAAGGACCACTTCCAGCATCTTTTTTTCCACCACTGCTGCATCAGCACAAAGGCTTTTAGGAGTCGTGGAGGTAGTTCCAGGTTGCAAACACAGAGTAGCGCCCTGCAAAGTTCCAAGCTCTGGCTTTGCCACCTTGACTACCAACAAGAGCGATAGTGGAGTTCCCGTGTGTGGATCTCCTGAAGTGTTCCAGGTACCGTCACCTGTGCTTTCAGCACAGTGTCCCCTTTATCCTCGTGCATGCGTGCTCAGTCGCTTCAGTCGTGTCTGACTCTCTGTGACCCCATGGACTGCAGCCCGCCAGGCTCCTCTGTCCATGGGATTCTCCAGGCAAGAAGACTGGAGTGGGTTGCCGTGCCCTCCTCCAGGGGATCTTCCTGACCCAGAGACTGAAGCTGCATCTCTTAAGTCTCCTATAGTGGCAGGCGGGTTCTTTACCACTAGCGTCTATTCTGTAAACAACTTTATTAATTGTGTTCAAATATTTATCCCCTTTTTACAGATGAGAAAATTGTATACCAGGGAGTTAAAGTGACTTAACCATGGCCATCCAGATAAGTGGAGGAGCAGGAATTGCCTTCTGATCTCACGGAATCATGGCTTGCCAGGTGGCGCTAGTGATAAAGAATCCACCTGCAGTGCAGGAGACCCAGGTTTGATCCCTGGATCAGGAAGATCACTTGGAGGAAGAAATGGCTACCTACTGCAGTATTCTTGCCTAGAAAATTCCATGGACAGAGAAGCTTGACAGTCTACAGGGTCACAAAGAGTCAGACATGACTGAGCACACAGCACTCACTGAATGGAGTCCATGTCTTATCCAGAATAAAAAAACAAACAAACCCATTTTTTTTTAAACAGGCCAATGATTTTTTTTAGAAGACTCCATGTATTCAAATGAATCAGTAAGCATAGGGAAAGTGCTGAACATCAAAGTCATCAGGGAAAATACATTAAAACTAAATGAAGTACCACCAGGACCACGACTCACTCCCACCAGAAGGACTAAAATTGAAACCAACAAACAAAAACTGAGAACACCACATCTTAATGATATCATGGAACAATTGGAACTCTTAAATGTGACTTTGCAGATACACTGTTTATACAACTCCTGTGGCAAGGAATGGTGGGGAGATGCCTAGCAGTTTCTTAGAAAACTAAGCATATACTGACCCCACAATCCAACAATTCCATCCCCAAATATCTACCCAGGATCAGGAAAACATCCATTCACAAAAGGACTTGTTTCAAAGAAAAGTGTTTCATAACAGCTATATATGTAATAGCTGGTAACTAAAAATATCCCAGATGTCTCTCAATAGAAAAATGCATCAGCAAACTGTGGTATATCTACATAATGGAATACTACTCAACAAGAAAAAGGAAAGGCTTGCCAATACATGCATCAATATAGATGGCTCTTAAAAGCGTTACATTGAGTGAAGCAATCACAGATAAAACAGTAGACAGTGTGAAACCCTGTGAAGTCTTAGTACAGAAAGAACTATTGATGACAGGAAAATCAGAACAGTATTTGCCACCAGCAGGGCAAGGGGAAACTACCAGGAAGGGGCTTGAGGGAGCTCTCTGAGGGGGTGATATTCTATATTAAGATAAGGATTTGGGGTACACATTTATCAAGCTTCACCTAACATACATTTCGAGATTCATGCATTTCACTGTTTGAAAATTTTGCACCAAACCAAAAATCTGCAAACCAAAAATTGGGAAAAATAAAATATAACAAATACTGTTTTATTAATTTTTATTGAAGTATAGTTGCTTTACAATGCTGTGTTCATTTTTACCGCACAAAAGACTTACCCTCTTTTTTTTTTTTTAGCTGCACCACACGGCATGGGGGAATCTTAGTTCCCCGACCAGGGACTTAACTTGTGTTCCCGGCATTGGAAGTGCAGAGTCTTAACCACTGGACCAGCTTAAAGACTGACTACTTGAAGGAGGGCTAATATTTTTATGGTTCTTTCCATAGTACGTTGTGTGTGGGCTTAATTGCTTAGCTGTGTCTGGCACTTTGTGACCCTATGGATGTAGCCCGCCAGACTCCTCTGTCCATGGCATTTTTTCAGGCAAGAATAGTAGACTGGGTTGCCATTTCCTCCTCCAGGGGATCTTCCTGATCCAGGGATTGAACCTGCATCTCCTATGTCTCCTGCATTGCAGGTGGACTCTTTACCTGCTGAGCCATAAGGGAAAGCCTTCCAGTGGTATGATAATAGCCATCAAATGAACTGTCCCCCAAATATCTCAATGACCTCCCGGAATGACTACAGTTTCAGAAATGAAAATTCATCCATCTGCAGCAGTAAGTCCTAAATCCAGGAATAAAGCCATCTGGACACAGAGGTCTCCCTCCTGACCACCACATCGGAGTGCCCCAGGGGCTCTCCACCACGCCACCCCCAGCCACCTTCTCTCTCTTCCCAAGTTCCCAGTCTGGCTCACAGCACTTTTCCCTGGCACACGCAGCCATCTTGCCCTCTGGGCACCCAGCCCACACCCCCAGCACCTGCTAATTATAAGAAACAGCATATGGCAGGCAGCCTGGCTGCAGACCCTGCCGGCTCTCCTGACATGCAGCCCAACCGTGGAGGCAGGTTGCCCCGCTGAGCTGCTGGGATCAAAGAGGTGTCATTAGAAAATGATCTATACCCCTCGGCCTTAATGAGGACTCACACCCGAGGGCTTCCAATTACCCGATCGATGGCTGCAGCGCTGCTCCCACCAGTGGCCTCTTGCTCAACCTTCTCTTCTTCAGTAGGATTAGCAGGAGGGTTGCTTGCATGCTTTCTCTCCTTTCTGTGGCCTCCCCAAGCCTGGGGAGGAAATCAAACCAGGACACCATCTCAGAATGTCCCTTGGTTCTGATGCATGAATCCTACCTGGCTGAGATGGAAGACATATAGCTCCAGATAAAGGTCATGCCTAGAGAGAGGGGCCAGCTCTGTGAGGTGGCATGTGACCTGGAACCGAAAGATAGGAAAGGACCAGTCATTCGAAGACTGGGCAAAGGGTAATGTAAAACTGTGAGGGCCCTGGGTGTCCACCAACACCCATCAACACCTTCTGTCCCAGCAACAAAGTCGTAGCAGAGACTGCACACATGCTCAGCTGCTTCAGTTGTGTCTGATTCTTTGCAACAGCATGGACTATACCCTGCCAGGCTTCTCTGTCCATGGGATTCTCCAGGCAAGAATACTGGAGTGGGTTCCCGTGCCCTCCTCCAGGGGATCTTCCCCACCCACGGATCGAACCAACATCTCTTAGGACTCTTGCATTGGCAGGTGCCACCTGGGAAGCCCCTGAGATTCATACTCTACACTTTATAGCCCTTCAGAAAAGAGATGGAAGTTCTCACCAAAAGAATAAAAGTGGATATGTGCATGCTTGTGAGTGTGTGCATGTGTATGTGTGTTTACAACTCTCAACCCTGCATTACCCCTTGCAAGTGTGACCTTTCTGTATTTATGATTCATTATCGGGAATGACAATATGGCCCCAGGAGATGGCACAGCCACTAATAAGTACAAAGAATTTGAGACCACGAATGATCGTGTGACCCAAGCCACCTACCTGCCTGGAACATTCCCCTTGGAGTCAATCAGCAGAGACAGTTTTGAACATTTTGTTCTTTAAGCCTCTGAATTGGGGTGGGGGGACCTCTTTGTAATACTGGCTTAACTTCCTCCAAGTAATAGCAAATATTATAGCCTCCATGCGTTTCAATGTCTTCATCTACCAGAAAGAATTCCTTCCTCCTGTGGATGAAAAATGTCCCCTGCCATATCAGTAAACAAAGGATGTCGTGACCCTCAAGCTCTCAGCCACTGCAGCTGACCCTCAACTGTGCACCCCAAGGGGATTCAAGGATACTGCGCCTAAATAGCTGAGGTGCATATCAAAGGAATGATTTCAACGTGCCCAGACTCTTGCATCTTCCAACACATAGAAAAGTGCTTAATTCATTAACTTGAGATATCTGATTTTCTTTCATTAATAGTCCTGTTTTGATGCCCAGACTACCCATTTTTTTGTTGCAAAAACTCATATGTATCCTGGTTCCTCCTTTATCTCTCCAGAGCAGTCCCTCAGAGAAATCTGAGAGGCTGTCTTTGGACTCAAGTCCTCAGTTTATCTACAAATAAAACATAATTCTCAACTTTTAGGTTGTGCATTTTTTCCCAGTTGACACTCCCAGGGCTCTTAGGAGAACTAAGTGAGCTGATATCAACAAGGGGCCCAGCACTAATTCAGGGACCCCCCAGTGTCCACTAGCCTGGCTCAAACAACCTCCATGCAGACCTCCAGTCTCTGGTTAACCCCTTCCCCACCTCCCACCCCAAGACCCACCCCTCTGGCTGATTCCTCCTAGCTGATTACATATGGAGACCTGGCCTGTCATCTCACACAAAACTCTGCATCTCTGCTGTCATCTAGTCTTTGGCTGGCCACAGAAGCAGCAAGACAATAGATCTTTTTGTTCCAGCACAGCTGTCCCCCAGGACTCAGAATTCTTTGTTGATTTCACTTTATCACTGCTTTCTGGAAGCCGAGTGGAATTCACACAACTTTTGAAGGACCTCCTTACAAAGTGCTTTGTGAGTTCAGCCTGCATGTGTGTGTGTGTGTGTGTGTGTGTGTGTGTGTGTGTGTGTGTGTGTGTTAGTCTCTCAGTCATGTCCAACTCTTTGCAACCCTATGGACTATAGCTGGCCAGACACATCTGTTCATGGGGTTCTCCAGGAAAGAATACTGGAGAGGATAGTCAATCCCTTCTCCAAGGTATCTTCCCCACCCAGGGATTGAACCTGGGTCTCCTGCATTGCAGGCACATTCTTTACTATCTGAGCCACCAGGGAAGCCATGAGTCCAGCCTAGTGTAGTAAGTATTAAAATGTGTAGAGTGGGTAGAATCACTGCCCACAAAAGCATGCAGGAATATCCCTACCAGAATATCTCTTCTAGCCCCTTGGTAAATACAAATGGAGGTCCAGAGAGGAGAAATCTCCAAGCCAAGGGACCTAAAGACAATGTCAGCTTTCTCTCTGTCACTAAATGGGGAACGGAACTGTGTTTGAAGAGCCTGAGCTCCTTTGAATTTAGTATAAGAATGTTCCACAATGCTTAATATCAAGTTGGCCATAAGTTCGTTCAGTTAGTGAGTAGGTTGTTCAACACAGTTCATGGTAAAAATGAAAGATATGCCTTTTATTTGTACTTAAAACTGAACAAAGTTTTTGGCCAACCCAGTATTTTCTGCATCCATGTCCATATTACAGTAGGCACTCAGAAAGCTTAAGGAACTCCGAAGATGCGAGAGTCAGGAGTGGATTTCAACTCACTTTTTGCTGTGATAGGTTTCTCAGGTCTCCATCTGAGGCATTGGAGGTTGAAGTTCAAGGTTAAATAACCCCAGTGGGAACACAATAGAGCTGGAACACAATGCCAGCAATATGACTGCAAGGGCTTTTTCCACTACATGACACCATTCCATCCTTAAGTGTTAGGTGCAGGCCTAATCATGGTCCATGTGGCTGTTTAAGGTTGCTTTGGGGATCCTTGGTCTTGGGGCTCTAACTCTATTGGCTAGTTTTGTTTCTTTAGTGAGCACCTCTCCCACGGTCTTGAGAAATAAATTTCCAGCTCCAACATGACCCTATGGAGTCCCACTGGCCCGGTCAGTCTCCTCTTCCTCCATAAAATGGACATTTGGGCAGCACATGTCAGCTTTTAGTAGCTCATTCATTTCTTCACCTTGGGGTAAATTCTGCATTTGGCAAGTACACACTCACAAATGAGCTTCTGAGCTGGGGGGGAGTGGGGGGGACGGACAAATAAGTAAAACTCTTGCCATTAAACCGGACAGTAAGAATCGTAATTAAAAATCCCCATTATGCCATTTCGACAGGAACACTCCAGCCGTCATTAAGCAAAAACAGAATTCCTTCAGGGAGAAATTATTTCTCGTTGGATTTCTGTCAGAATGGCTTTGACTTTGCGGCTACATCTACAAAATGGTGTCTCCGGGCCCCGCCTCCGCAGCGGTGCTCAAACAAAGGAGACGTTTGCTCGGAACAGATGAAACCTGATTAAAGATTCATTTCAAATGAACTTGCCCTGCTTATTTCTCTTTTGTAATCTTTATTATTACTTGAAGAGGGGAGGAAACATAGAAAGAAAGCGAGCAAATCCCCCTGGATCCACACATAAATCTTCATAGTAGCCACTGAACGGTATCATTTACTCCCTCTGCATATTGCAACCATGCAAAGCAACAGACACTTATGCAATGGCAATTTATCGGGAAATCAAGCCAATCTATTTTTCGATGTTATTTTGTTCAAGTGAGAGGGGGAAAATTACTGGTAAGATGGATGCAACAGAGAAAGAATGTAATGTTCACAAGTCTTGCTGTTCTGTCTTCAAGGTCATGAAGGGGTAGGAGGGAAATGAATTAACCTCTGAGTGCCTGCACAGTGCTCTGAACTTTATAAAAGGGGTCTTAGGTGGGCAAAGCTGGGCTTCAGAGTGCTTCTGGTGGGTGCCAGGGGGAAGGCAGTCCTAGCTATTTGCAACTTCACAGAAGCTAAGGAGAAAGTTGTAAGTGGGTTCCAATCAACAGAAGAATCTGGGAATATCTCACATCTGATCAGTGAGGGTGCAGCATCAGGGGTCAGATTAGAGGAAGGACAAGGGACTCATGGGAAGACGCACTGAGGAGAAGACAGAATCTAGCACTGCAAGTCAGATTCAACAGCAAGGAATAAGCATCAAAAAGAAGAAGAATTTGGTCTTCCCTGGTGGTCCAGTGGTTAAGACTCCCTGCTTCCAATGGAGGGTGTGCAGTTTTGATCCCTGGTTTGGGAACTAAGATCCAACATGCCGCATGGCCAAAAAAATTAAATAAATGCAAAACAAAAAAAAGTGAATATTTTTTAAAAAGAAAGTGAATTCCAGCTACTGGGGGGGAGAAGATGTGAGTTTTTGAAGCTGGAAGCTTTAAAAAAAGGACTTGTAATGTGGGCATTGCTCAATGAAGTAATACTTTGACTCTCAAGCAATTTAGTCATGTGACATCCCAACCAAGCAGTTGTCACATTTTCTGAGTTACCATCTATGTCTCCGTGCTGGCAGTTCCAATCCACCAACACTGAGTGTGTCCAGACTCTAGGGTCGCTGCCCCTGGGCACCAGTGATGTGACGGGAACAGAGTCCCGGCCTCTGTGCGGTCCCTCAGTGAACACTTGGGCCAGAAACCATACGTGGATTCCTGGTCCACTGAGGCAGGGGAAGGGTGTGAAAGTTTTATTACCAAACCTTGTGACACTTGGACTTCCCTGATGGCTCAGACGGTAAAGCGTCTGCCCGCAATTGCAATGCGGGAGACCTGGGTTCCATCCCTGGGTCAGGATAGATTCCCTGGAGAAGGAAACGGCAATCCACTCCAGTACTCTTGCCTGGAAAATCCCATGGATGGAGGAGCCTGATAGGCTACAGTCCCTGGGGTTGCAAAGAGTCGGACATGAGTGAGCGACTTTACTTTCACACTTTTGTGACACTTGGAGCTCGAGCAACAAACTGTGGGGGCCACCGCTTGGCAGCACAAGAGCATCCTCCTCACTTCGCAAGAGATAAGACTCTGTTCTTTGGCATCCGGCTTCAGAAGGGGCATTTCCGGTTTCTAAAGGGCATTTCCGGTTACCTCAGCTTTGAGGAGTGACACGGAACAGTTCTGCTGAAACCCAGACATTGGAGAACTATCATTGAGAATGTGGTCCATTTGAAGCAGCAGTATCCTCTGACGCTCAGCTGGTCTGGCAGTGAGAAAATATAACTCTGATTTCTGGACCTGCCCTGGATAACATGAGGATTCATGAATTTATTGGGAGAGGGTTCTTGCCATAGTAAAGAACTCAAGTTTCATTTTAATGTGATTTCTCTTGGTACCTACGAACAGATGCAACCCAAAACATGCATTGTACTCTACTTAATACTTAGAAAATCTTGAGAAAAGGGTATTATTGCTTTCTAATTTAAATGTATTATTAATTTGAAATTTTACTTTAAAATAAGGGATGTTCATTGATATTTGCAGAGCAGAACCAGACTCACAGACTTAGAGAATGAACTTATAGTTGCCACGGAGTAGGATGGGGGGAAGGGATAGTTAGGGAGTTTGGAATGGACCTGTACACAGTGTTATATTCAAAGTGGAAGGGACTACATTCAGTACCTGGTAATAACCTAAAACGGAAAATGATGTGAAAAAGGATAGGTAGAAGTGAATTATTCTGTTGTATACCTGAAACTGACAAAACATAAGTCAATGATACTTCAGTAAGGAATGTTCAAGAGACATGGAGAGATTCAAGAGAATTAGATGTCATGGAAGCCAAGAGTCCTGGTAGTAATATTTCAACGAAGAGACAGAATCAACAGTAGCAAACCAGTCAGTCAACAGGGTCAAGCATGGTAAATTAGCTGGACCTAAGGCATGTCATTGAGCATTGTCAAGGGCATCCCTGGAACCCTGAAAGGAGAAGCCTAGTTATCATGGTTTGACATGGAATAGAGATGAGAAATGGGAGAGAAAAAGAGACAACTTTCAAAGTTGTTAGGTGAGAAATGGAAAGGAGATTGGATAAAAAGCCACGCAAGGAGAAGGCCGTGAAAGGAGACATTGTTTCTGACAAGGCAGAAACAAAAGGAAGGGAAAAACTGAAAGTCTGGGAAAAGATAATGTGTCTTATGGAAGGGCGCCCTCATTTACTCAGCCTGGAGGAAATAAGAGAGTGATGGGTAAATATATCTTCAGGAAGATGGAGAAGCAGAACCTGGCGACCTCAATTTTTTCCATGAATCTCAGAGTCAGAATAAACTAAATATTGCCGTGAAAGTGAAAAGAGAAAGTCACTCAGTTGTGTCCAACTCTTTGCAACCCCATGGGCCATACAGTCCATGGAATTCTCCAGGCCAGAATACTGGAGTGGGTAGCCATCCCCTTCTCGAGGGGGGTCTTCCCAACCCATGTCTCAAACCCAGGTCTCCTGCATTGCAGGTGGTTTCTTTACCAGCTGAGCTACCAGGGAAGCCCTAAATATTCCTGTAAGAAAAATAAATGAGCCCAGCATCTCAGTGGCTTGAGACAACTGAGCTTATCACTCACTCACATCACATATGGTGATTGGGTCAGCAGGGATCTATTTTCATCGTGTTCATTTGAGGATCCAGGCTGATGGAGTGTGCACTCTTTGACATTCAAATGACTGACACAGCAGTGAGAAGCGAGTGTGTTAATTCTGCACCTGTTTTTTTATTGTTGTTATTGTTTTCTTTTTTTTTATTTATTCTTTAATTGGAGGAAAATTGCTTTACGATGTTGCCTTGGTTTTCTGCCATACAACGCAGCTCAGCCATGGTTACTTGTGTATCCCTTCCATCTTAGCCTCCCTCTCTTCCTTGCATCCCACCCTCCTCGGTCATCACAGAGTACCAGGTTGGGCTCCCTGTTTTATACAGCACCATCTCACCAGCACTCTGCTTTGTACATGGCAATGTATATATGTCCATGGTACTCTCTTTATTAGTCCTTCTCTCTCCCTCCCCTACTGTGCCCACAAGTCCATTCTCTACATTTGCACCTCCATTCCTTCCCTGCAAATAGGTTCATCAGTACCATCTTTCTAGATTCCACATACATGCATTAATGTTCGATATTTGTTTTTCTCTGACTTACTTCACTCTGTATAACAGAGTATATATAACCTGTATAACAGGTTCTAGGTTCATACACCTCACTTAAACTGATTCAAAGCTGCGATCACACTTCATTGGGGTAAAACAAGCCACATGAGCAAACCTAACCTCAGGCTGAGTAGAACTGTGCAACCCTGGCATCTATCCACAAAAGAAAGAGCCAGGAATATTTGGTAAAAGGCCCACCAGATTATCATGGCAAGGTGCGACCTCTACAAAGAGTTAGAGACATTGGATGAGATTTGGGAGAGCCTTTAGGGGAATTAGGAGAGAAATGATTTATAACAAATGAACAGATCGATAGTTCGCCTTGATAGCCCAGTTGGGTTTGACATCCATAATTTGCAGCAGTGCCAATCTCAGCACTTGCATGACCTTTATCAAAAACCATCTCCTCTCTGAAGCTCTGTATTTTAGTCTATGAAGCAGGAGAGTTGGAGCAAATGGCTTTTCAGTTTCCCTACCGAATTCCAAGATTCACCATCGGCATGGTGAATCTGATGACTCTGAAATTCCACACAACATAATCGCCTCACCCAATGCCTACAACAGGTCTTGGGGGGGGGCAAGCTGTGGGGTAGAATGTCCAAGACACCCTGGATGGTACCCACAAGCTGTATCAGCATTTGCATCACGGATGCTGCTGTGTTTAATGAGTAGAGAAGAACCATTCCTTTCCCACTTTAACAGATGTATGGTGGGTCCAGAGGTCAATGGACTTGGTTTTCTTTTTCTTTCTTTTTTTTTTCTGTTCCCAAGGCTAGTCCAGTTCTCTGCCTCCAATTCACTGCTGGTGAACATACTCATGCCATGGGGGTGGGTGGAGGGGAGAGTGGGAGGCGGTGGAAGGAAGGAGGGACGGAAGAAGGGGGGAAAGCATTAATAGAACAGAGGCAGGCAATGATGAATTAAGGGAGCAGCCATTAATTTTTCATTTTGACAGATTATCGTCTGTCAGAAGGCAGAGGAGATGGCTCTTGTGCCCAGAGAAGAGACACTTGCTCTTTGTAATGCAGGCTTCTGCATTTTTTTTTCTGAAATTAGGTAGTGGGCACCCAAAGAATGAAAATTTTATGACAATCTATAATTTACATGCTAGAAGATAAATAATGAACTAAATCCTGTCATTAAATTGGCCCTTCGTTTTTCTTAATCCCCTGGGTGATAAATCTGATTTTGCAACAGCATTTAGTATAAATTGATTTGGTGGGGGGGGGAGGGGAGGGTGAAGTGGAGAAACTATTTTAAATGCTTTGGATATAAATAGATTGTCCTGGGCATTGCATCACCCAGGACTTCATGATACAATGGTCTTATTAATGTGGTTTTACATTAAGACTGGCATTAATTAAGGGAGGATGTCACCGAGGCATTCCACAAACCAACACTGATTCCGTAAAGCTTTTAAGTTTAATGAATGGAAACTTGAACTGCCAGCATGACCGTGCAGCTAGCTAGCTACCATGGAAGGAGAACTGGAATGGTTGACTTTGGGAGGTACCATGAAGATGCCTTCTCTGGATGCTGATTAAGGACATGGTGGCAAAAGGCATCACCTTTTAGTCCCTCTATCCCCTCATCTGTAAATCGAGGATAGTAGTGATTTCAAGGAGTAAATTTGATTATATACATAAAATGAACATGGACACAATAGAGGTCATCAAGGGACATTTGGCATCACTCCAGTGCTGGGCCTGCAGGGGATTATGTCATAGTGAGCAATTATCGAGCGCCTATTGTGTTCCTTCCCCTGTTAAAAGCCTTTTATGTGCATTAACCTTTTTCATTCTCACATCCACCGAGTGAGGTGGATATTAGCATTTTCTCAGTTTTACTATGGAGGAAACTGAAGTGCAGAGGGAATAAGTAATTTACTGAAGCAAGCTGGCAGCTTAAGTGACAGAGAGGAGGAGCTGAGATTACCCATGGCCTGAATTATTATGATTATGCCTACCTTGGTCCAGGCATCTTCCAGGAGTAGAGATACAGTGATGGATAAAACAGGAAGAAAAAAAAATCTGTATTCACAGAGATTATATTCAAGTAGAGCGAATGAAGACAGTAAACAAAATAAACAATGCCATGCGCAACCTGTAAGAAGGTGATAAGTGTTTAGGAGAAAAACATAACTGAGAATGGGAAGCAAGGAGGTGTGGGGGAGCCAGGAATGCTCCAGTTTTAGTATTGGTTATTTTTAATAGATTAGAACACGGGGTGTCTTCTTCTAAACTGAAACTCTTAATCACTCTCCTCCATGGGTTTGAGAGACAGAGCTAGGCTTTGAATCCCATCTCTATCTTGTACTCTTCTTGAGAAATTGGCTTAATCTCTCCATCTGCAGGATGAAATCGGCAGCTTCTCCATCTGCAGGATGAAAATATCACCTGAGACAGGGCTGTTGTGAGGATTCAGAATGATGGAGATGAACATAAGACCACGTGGTCTTGTAATGCCTCCATTTCTTCATGGGTACCACAGAGGTCATAGCAACGCCTACCACTTAATTTTGCTATGTAGAGTAAAGGTGATCGTCTATACCACAGCAAATAAAAAAAGAATTTCTGGCAGCCCCAGGGGCCCACCTGAGTTTGACATCCATTACTTTTTTTCACCAACTATCAAATGTTTCGAGCATGACTGTTTTCTCTTGTATCCAGGAGCTGGATCTGATGGCTGTGAGATAACAAGGAAAAAAGAAACTATAATGCAACAACATAAACAAAGCATGAACCAGTCTGCCTGGCACGTGGTAATAAGCATAGTAACAGCCAGTTCTGAAGAGCTTTCTATGCACTGAGAGCTGAGCTAGTCACTTGGCAAGCACCTTCTTCTCTAGACCTCATCATAACCCCAAGATGAGATAATACAGTTGTGCTTGCTTTACACACCTGAAAACAGGTTGTCAAGTTTAAGAACTTTACTGCAGGGACTTCCCTGGTGGCCCAGTGACTAAGACTTTGCCTTTCCATGCAAGGAGTGCAGGTTCGACTCCCGGTCAGGGAACTAAGATCCTGCATGCCTTGGGGCCAAAAAACCAAAACAGAAAACAGAAACAATATTGTAACAAATTCAATAAAGACTTTTTACCTTTCTCTCAAATAGCAAAAATAGTCTTTTTCTCCAGAGTAATTTCCTTACCTGAGAAGTTTGATGTCATGAAGATCATGCAAAGGACATAGTGTGTGTGTTGGGGGAGGGGGGTGGGGGGAAGGAGGAGTGTGCTCAGTCATGTCCAATTCTTCTACAGTCATGAAATGTAGCCTCTTCTGTCCATGTGATTTCCCAGGCAACAATACTGGAGCAGGTTGCCATTGCCATCTCCAGGGGATCTTCCCAACCCAGGGATCAAACCTACATCTCCTGCATTGGCAGGTGGATTATTTATCACTGTGCCACCTGGGTCATAATAAGTGTTCATTAAATGAACACTAACTAAGCCATCCTTTTCTTCCATGACCAGAGTAGCTATGTAGAAAGTTGAATTTGGGATTGATGCTCGGGGCTGGTGCAGTGAGATTTCCCGGGGGGGAGGGAGGAGGGAGGGGGATTCTGGAGGGGAAGCATATGTAAACCCATGGTGATATCATGACATTGTATGGCAAAAACAATTTAAAAAAAAAAGAGTTCTGAAAATAAAAAAATAAATAAAAAAATTTAAAAAAAAAAGAAAGTTGAATTTGGTGTCCTCAAAGGGCTCAGTCTTTTCTTTAACAAACCCCCACTCATAGAAATCCTGGAGTTACACTGTATTGCCTGACATGAAATGTTCCAGTGGAATTTACAAGACTGCTAATGCAGGATTCCGTTAATGTCTGAACGCATCCCCTTCTCTCTCTTATTCATGACAAATCCATCCTAATAAACCACGATAAAAGATTGGTGAGTAGAGATGACAGAATTCAGCACCTCCTTTGCCTCCTGGGTACAGAGTGAAATTGGGGTGGGGGAGGGGAGGAGGGGCTAGAAATCTCTGTAGAATTACTGAAGATTGAGGCCAGATGGTATCTGCCAGAATTTTTTAGGACTTGGCTGTAGCTCAAGCACACGCAGGTTTTTAACCTGCCGGAATCAATAGAACAGTGAAATGGGTCCAAGGGAATTGCTTGGTCCAGCGTATAGATGGAAAACTGGAGTTCAAGGACAACGTGTCTTATCCCAGGGGGTCTTTCTACCATAATAGCCCCCACTGCACAGATCAGAGAACCAGTGTAGGGTTCTGCCTGCTGCTGAATACTCCTGTCCTGGAACTGGGGATAACCACAGGGTGGTTGGGGACACAATGGACCCACTGTGAGACAGCCCTGAGCTGACACACCTTATCACGTGACCTCCATAGTCCCCCAACTCTGACTGGAGAGCCCAGTGACATTTTGATCTCCTGGAATCTAAAGCATTTCAGAGCCAAAAGATAGTCCCCCGAAGACCTCTTTCCTTTGCCGCAGGAAAAGGAAAGTCCTGTGGCCCTGATCAAAGGCCACAGATCTTTTGGGTCATGCTGGGAGAGAGATACATAGTACGAATTTTCAGTGTGCCAGGTCCTCCCTTGGGAAGACCTGACCTCCTCTTCATCTGAGGGGCTCCGGGTCTGTAAACTTGCTCAAGGCTAGGTCATTGATTACTGAGGGAATGTTATTCTCTGATTTTATGGTTTGAGTTCCACTTGTGTTTACTTGACCTGAAACTTATCTGCTTATACAGATCAGGTAAGAATTAGTAGGCTTCCTACCTATTTCACTTCCAGGAACACCATGATTTTTTTTTTTTTAATTTGATGTAGGTTTTTTTAACACCAAAAACATTTTGTGCTGAGGTATAGCCAATTAACAATGTTGTGATCGTTTCAGGTGAACAGTGAAGTGAGAGAAATGCCATGATTAACTAGACAACACCACGGGCCTATGTAAGTCAGAGCATCTTGATTTCTGCTTTGATCCTGCTCCCCATTATGTTAACCAAGCCCATCTTGTATTTGATGGTTGTGTTGCAGGAAGAGGGACCCCCTTCCAGGGCCCGAGAGCGGGATCTTATCTAACACTTGGAAATGAATTTTCCAAGGAGACACTCCTGCTGACAAACCAAAAGACTTCATTAGGAAGGGGTGCTCAGGCAGAGAGCAGTAGGGTAAGAGAACCCAGGAGAATTGCTCTGCCCTGTGGCTCACAGTCTCGGGTTTTGTGGGGATGGGATTCGTTTCTGGGTTGTCTCTGGCCAATCACTGTGACTCAAGGTCCTTATGGTGGCTCGTGAATCACTCAGCCAAGATGGATTCCAGCAAGGAGGATTCTGGGAAGTTGGAAGGACATATGGTTTGGCATCTCCTCTCTCCTTTGACCTTCCTTGAGTCCTTCTGATTGGTGGTAGCTTGTTAGTTCCATGTTCCTTACCAGGACCTCCTGTGTAAGACAGCTCATGAAAGTGGCTACTATCTTGCCCAGTCAGACAGGGTGGGGCTGTTTCGGTCACTGTTTCCCCTAACAGTTGAGTGTTACCATCTGGCCCCTGATGCCAGCATCCAGCTACTCCCACTGCATTTAGGTTCTCCAACCAAGTGGCTGTTTTTTCCTCTGTAAGCTCTGGACCACAGAGCAGAGCCACCACAAAGCTCTTCAAGGATGCTCTAGCTTCCCTCACAAGTTGATTTCTTAAAATATTGGTAACAGGTCTGTCCTCATTGTGGGTCTTAATGACAAATCCCCTCTAACATTCCCATCGCCCTAAGCCTGTGGATCCAAAAGAAATGGGGTATTTCCAGCCTGCTCATCTTTTAATACACATTTCAACCAACTAAACAAACAGAATCTTTTCTTACCCTCTGAGCTACAGCATTCACAGCAAAATCTCCACTTCCTGGGCCCATATCAATCAATTCAACATGATCCAACTTTATCTTCCCTCCATCAGCTTACCACATGCTCAATACCCATCCCCATATATGTTCCTCAGATCTCTGTTCCTATAAATGAGAAAATTCAGGTGGTTGCTTTGGCATATAACACACCTCTCCATAGGTCACACTGCAAACCTTACCTTTAGGAACCTGTTGGGATTTGCATCTAGTTATAGGTCTACTCTGCAACCCTTTGGACTGTAGCCTCCGCCAGTCTCCTCTATCCATGGGATTCTCCAGCCAAGAATACTGGAGTGGGTTGCCATTTCCTCCTCCAGGGGTATCTTCCTGACCCAGGGATCAAACCCACATCTCCTGCATCACAGGCAGAGTCTCTAGAAGTTCCAATACTTTGGCCACCTGATGCGAAGAATCGACTCATTGGAGAAGACCCTGATGATGGGAAAGATTGAGGGCAGGAGAAGGGGGTGATAGAAGATGAGATGGTTGGATGGGATCATCAACTCAATGGACATGCATTTGTGCAAATTCAGGGAGACAGTGAAGGACAGGGAAGCCTGGCATGCTGCAGTCAAGGGTTGCAAAGATTCGGACACAACTTAGCAACTGAACAATAACAATAGGTCTAGAAGCCTAGAGGTGTGGGGGTGGGTGGGGCCTAGAGGAGAATCAACATGATCTTTCATGCCAACTGCCTCAGGGGAGACCACCATCATTTTCCCAGGCAATGCAGGGTCAACCCTGGGAAACCTTGGGGGCATGGAAAGGTTCATGCCCCTGTAGGTGGGGAAGCTGCTACATGGAGGGTAAAGCCACATGGAGGATGAAGTGACCTCTTCTACTGGCAAAAAAAGGACTTCATCAGAATTTAAGGTTCAGTGTTGCCAACTTCACCTGGGTCTTCCTGCACGTTCCATCCCAACCTATTAGATCCCCTTCTTTTCCAATCAATGGCCCTCCCTTTAACGGTTGTCCGCCTGGGAGGCTGGAAATTCAACTGGCTTTGTAATTCAGCCAATTACAGGATGAGATCCTGTATTTGATTTTCAGCAATTTCAGCCCTGTAGCTACTGTAGATAAGTCTTTCCCTTAGGGCACACCTAGAAGCTCTCCGTCATTCATGTGGGCTTGAGCTGGGAATTGGAATCCCTGAGCTCATCCTTTTCTCTCGCCGCTTTGTCCAGCAATATTAGGAGAAACCAACCAATGTCATTATATTGCTTAGTTTTCCAGAAAGATTCAAAAGCATCACACACAGAGGTACTGAGCTTCTTGTTCCTTACAAGCGGTTGATTAGGTGCAGCCAATGCAGATACCGTGTCTCTCTACAAGCAAGAATGGGGCTTCCCAAGGAGGCTCAGTAGTAGAGAAACCACCTGTTAATGCAGAAGGTGTAGGTTCAATCCCTGGGTCAGGAATATCATCTAGAGAGGCAAATGGCAGCCTGCTCCAGTGTTCTTTCTTGGAAAACCCCATGGATGGAGGAACCTGGAGGGTTACAGTCCATGGGGTCACAAAGTCAGACATGGCTTACAGACCGAAAGACAACAACATAAGTAGTTCGTGCCATGGGCTACCCTTGTACTCTTTACTGCTGGAAAAAAAGAGTCATTAGCATCTTTAGAGAATTCCCTGGTGGTCCAGTAGCTAAGACTCTCTGCTCCCAATGCAGGGGATTCAGGTTTGATCCCTGGTCAAGGAAGAAGATCCCACATACCCAGACTAAGACCCAGCAACCCAGCAACTAAAACCCAGCACAGCCAAATAAATAAATATAGATTTTAGAAAATATATTAGCATCTTTAATTCTAATCAGATTAGAAAGCCCATTCCAGAAAACACGAACCAGTTCAGAAAACTCATCCTTAAAATCCTGTTCTTCTAGGACCGTGTGTACGTGTATGCTCAGTCGTGTCTGACTATTTGTGATCTCTTGGACTGTAGCCTGCCAGGCTCCTTTGTCCAGACAAGAATACTGGAGAGGGTTGCCATTTCCTCCTCCAGGGGATCTTCCCAAGCCAGGGATGGGATCTTCATTTCCTGCATTGCAGGCAGATTCTTTACTGCTGAGCCACCAGGAAAGCTCTAGGACCATTATCAGCACCAGAATCTGTATCAGTCAGGGTTCTCCAGAGAAACAGAACCAATAGGACACATATATATACATATATTACATATATAAATGTGTATATATAGAGAGAGAGAGACACAGTTATGGAGTTACCTGCAAGCTGAAGATCCAGAAAAGCCAATGGTATAATTCAGTCCAAGTCTCAAGGCTTGAGAACCAGCAGAGAGCCCATGGGTATCATACTTAATCCAAAGTCAAAATCCTCAGTACCAAGGGACAGGGGGCAGGGACAAATGTGATTCCCATAGTCTGAAGGCCCAAGAGCCAGAAGCTCCAGTGTCCAAGGGCAGGAAAAGATGAGAGTCCACTTCAAGAAGAGAGAAGATAATTCAACTTTTCTCTACCTTTTTGCTCTACTCAGGTCCTCAGTGGATTGCACCATGCCTACCTGTATTGGTGAGGGAAAATCTTTATTCAGCCTGCTGAATCCAAAGCTAGTCTCTTTCAGAAACCCCCAGACAGACACTCCCAGGAATATTGTTTTACCATCTCTCTGGGTGTCACCTTGTTGTCGGTGAATCATTCATTCATGTCTGACTCTTTGCGACCCTAGGGACTGCAGCACACCAAGCCTAGCCTAATCAAAATGACACACAGAATTGATCATCACAGCTAGTAATGAGTCCTTCCTCATCTCCTGACACTAGGATATACTCCCTCCTAAGAGTCAGAAGCACAGTGATGGTTGGAAGACTGGAATTATTTCCTAGATAACCTAAAAAAAAAGAAACTGATGCCCATGGGACATCCTAGGATCTGCTCAGCTTACCTACCAAAGGCAAGTATGACCTTCTCAACGTCAAGGCCAGGAGAAGCAGAATTTTCTTTCCCTCCATGATCTTACCCAGGGCCATGGCTCCCTATGACCTCCATACCCTTGCGTGCGTGCATGCGAGGTTGTTTTGGTCGTGTCTGACTCTTTGCGACCCCATGAACTGTAATCTGCCAGGCTCCTCTGTACATGGGCTTCTCCAGGCAAGAACGCTGGAGTGGGTGTGCCATGCTCTCCTCCAGGGGATCTTCCTGACCCAAGAATCGAACCCGCATCTCTTCTGTCTCCTGCATTGGCAGCCCAGTTCTTTATCACTAGCGCTACCTGGGAAGCCTTCTCCACATTTGGGTCACTCCCAAATGTGTTCATCCAGCCAGATTCTCCCTTGACCTGCAGACTAGACTCACCCAGTCAACTGCCTCTTGATAATACCACTTGGAGGTCTTTTAGGTATCTCAAGTTGAACGTGTCCAAACTCAAACTCCTGATTTACCCCTTCCAAAAAAATTAAAAAACTGCTCACAAATTAATTATTTTTTTCTAATTTCCAAGGAAGTAATTTATAGTTGGATTATTCTATAAATCAGTGTGTTTCTTGGAAGGCTGCCATTACCCATCCTGGCCACCCAGAAGGAAAAGATCAGTGCCTGACAATTGGGAGTATCACTAAGGTCTCTAGGAGATTCCCAGGTATCTGCGAGATGAGCATTTTCTTGCCCACCCATCCCCGGTGAAATCTCTGCTTTCAGGGCCAGGATAGATGAAAGGCCTCATGTATGATCTGCCCTCAGGTCTCATTCCTCAGAGGTAATCAGCCCTGAGCACTCTCTGAAGCAAAAAGAACCAATTTCAGTTGCAACAGTGAGAGGTTTTACCTAAAAGGCCAATTAAACCATGAGAGATTATTTGCAGATAGACTTTAGAGGAGGGCATGCGTCTGGTTCCATTCCTGTTGTTGTGTTTATTTCTTTGGGGATTTTTTTTTTAGACATCATTAATCACTGGAATTTAACTCTAATGGAAATAAAATAAATATCAAAGTGCTTTGCTGGAAATTACTGATGGCTTTTGTTTTGGAGAAAGGTTAGAGGATTTCTCTCTAAGGATTGAGCCTCAAGAAATCCTGCCCCATGCCCCAGAAACGTTCTCCCCACTCTCTCTCTCAGTAATTTTGTGTAAATCTTGGGAAATGATTCTCATTGGTCCTTTCAGTTAAACCCTACCCTTTGGGCCAATCATTGTTGCCAAAGGATGGGGCTCTCTGATTGGCTAGTTACTTGCATGGAATGATACTATCTGTTACTACAAAAGGAATGAGAAATAGCTACTAGCTTCCAAACCTCTGCTATTGAAATCTTTTGGTGATGACGGTGGTGGTGATGGTGGTGGTGGTGTTGGTGATGATGATAGCTCCCATTTATTGCCTATGTGTCCAACTCTGTGCAAGCACTTTTCATGTGTGATCTCATTTAGACCTCACAGCAATCCTCTGATGAGGGTACCATTTACAGATGAACAAACCAATGTTTAGAGTAGTGAAAAGATGCCAAGTCATACTGCTAAATACTTGCGTTAGTTATCTCTCACTAGATAACAAATTATCCAAAATCTCAGTGTCATTCAATGGCAAACATGTATTATTTCATAGTTTCTGTAAGTCAGGAATCCAGGCAAGGCTCAGCTGGATGCCTCTGCCTTTAAGTTTCTCTGAGTCTGTCATCAAGCTGTGAGCCAGGGCTGCAATCTGAACTGAAGCCTCAAATGCAAGAGGACACACTTTCAAGTTCAAGTTCATCTACGTGGTTATTGGCAGGCCTCAGTTTCATGTGAACTGCTGGGTGGTGGTGGCAGGGGTGGGGGCGGTGGCTCTTGGTGGACCTCGGCTTCTCACTGATGTTTGGCTGGAAACTTTTTTTCATTTCTTGCCATAGAGTCCTCTCCCTGAGGCAGCTCTCAACATGGCAGCTGGCTTAATCAGAGCAGAAAGCTAGAGGCAAAGAAAGAGTATCCAAAGATGGAATTTACTATCTTCTTGTGACTCAGTCTCCAAGGTGGCCTCCTATACTTTTTCCTTTTGCTGTTGGTTAGAAGTAAATCACTAGAGTGAGTAGATTACAGTGGGGCTATCTCAAAGGCAGTACTGTGCTTTTAAATAAGCAGACTGCTTTCATGTACCAACCACTTAGTTTTGAAGTGAGGTCCTCTCCTTTAGCTCTCCAAACTCACTCCCTGGATTTATCATTTTGCCCTATCCTTGGGGGACCTCCTGATATGGTCATTTCCAAGTCTAGCCACACTCTTCCTTGGCTGCATTTCTTTCTCCTCCCATCTCCCCACCACTCCTGAAACATCCGAACCTGAGAAGCATCACATCCTGTAATTATCTGGGGGTGGCTAATCCAACTCCCTCATTTTGCAAATAAGAGCGCAGAGAGAAGGGACAGGCCTTCCGGAGGTCCCACGGGAAGCCAGAGGCAAGGCTGGGACGTTGAACCTCATACGCTTCCAATATGCTGCACCTCCCAACACACCAGGATCCTTGCTGGGAAATCAATCCAAACCAGGCACTTGAACTCTGGGGAGACTGCCGACATTTCATCAACATACAAATGAGGGAAACATTTAGGCAGTGCTTCTCCCTGTCTCCCCATCCCTTTCTTCACAGGGGGCTGACTGCATTCCCTCCTGGGAGCAGGGGAGGACTTACTTGTTAACTGAGCAGTGAGCATGCCTTTTTGTGTGAAAATCTAAGCAGCTTTCACACTGCGCCTGGTGTGTTTTCTAGGTGCACAATGCCCTCTAGTCCTGACTCAGGGTACTTCCAAGAGGAGCGATTTTTAAAACAATGGGGATCAAGAAATATACAAATTCCAATGTCAGTCACTATTCCCGGACTCCTTGGGGTCCAGGAACTCCCAAAATCCCAGGTGAATTATTGTTTGATGTCAAATTTTCTGAGGAAAGTGTGTGTGTGTGTGTGTGTGTGTGTGTGTGTGTGTGTGTGTGTGTG